>APFE030562303.1:33675-43766 GCA_000404065.3 Pinus taeda
CAGACTTACCTGGAAATAGATGAGTTGGATGTGTCGAAGACTCCTGGATGTGCTATAGGATTTCAAAGCTCCAAGTTCAATGTGAAGAATGAGCTTTGAAGCATCGAATAAATAAGTTTTGGGTTTATGATGCACATGACACAAATCTAGGAAAAGCAACACTTGGAGGAAATTTTCTAAAATGATCTTTGCATGTAACCTCTAGCTACTAAAAATAGATCCCTAAAATATAGTGATTCTTTTTGCATGTTGATTTTTTCTATTTCAAGAAATGTAGCCCATGTATGCAAGTCAAGATTTCAGGGTCCCAAGTGGAACCATTCAACCTAAAGGCACATGCAACAGCCTGCTTGACTAAGAGAGATTTTTTGCACAATTTTTGGGAGGAGATGGGTTGGATGTCCAGAGGGATTACACAATTTTTGGGAGGAGTAGTTGACTGCTGCCCAAAATTGTGAAATTTTTAGGCTGAGCTGCACTGTTGGGCCAGATTGCATAATTTTATTGAGGAAGGATAGTTGATTGAATTGCGTAATTTCTTGGCCCAGCAGGTTGGATAGTAGATTTGTGCAATTTCTAGAGGGAAAGCTAGTTCCCCTCCAGAATTATGTAATTTTCTGAGGGAACTTGTCAGCTAGTAGCTGGCCCAAGTCTGGAGTGGCAACCTATGAGGGGAGTGGAGCAAGCTATCATGCACAGGCTGGAAAGCTCTTAAAAACCAATGAATCTTATGTACTTGACTGTGCAAGACATGCTTCTAAGGATTGTTGGTAGGGAGGCTCCAAAACGAAGCCAAGGAAAAATTTTGGAGGGTGGTTGTAGCCACTACAACACTTGGAGACACATTGGTAGAACTCTAGCTTTCTGAATGGACCTTGTTTGTGAAAAGAAAGTCTAACCCCTCCGGAAGTATTTTTCAGTTCTTTATTCATCTTGGTTTCCACACTTATTTGATTGTAAGATGTAGCATCTACCAATCTCTTGGTCAGTCGGCACACATTCCAAGCCAAGCCAACACAATTGTTTTGATTAGGGATGAGGGTATATTAGTGCACAAGGTTGTCATAGTTTTAGTTTCATCTATGGTGTTTCTCCACTACCAATAGGCCTGGACAATACCCCAGCGGAGTCATGCAGGAACACAAGCATCACTCCATTTCCAGCTAGCCTGGTTAGTACCCCGGTGGTGTTACTTGTATCTCCTCTCTGTGTAGGAAGCCTTTCTCTTCTTTCACCTTATTCATTTTTTGTTTTTTTTAGAAATTTTTTCACATTTTCATTTTTTCATTTTTCATTTTCATAACTATGCATAGCACTTTTTCATTTCAAAGGTGGAAGAGAGGGATCCTGACTTATTGAGAGAAGAATAGGTTTTTCCTTCAGAGAATTAGTGTATATATACCTCTGACGTGCTTGTTAAGGTTTTCCCCCTCAACTTACTCTACTTAACTGAGCTGACAAGGATTAACCCAAAAACAACCTACTAGAATAGGTGACACTAGTTAGCATGCAAGCATTGTGTTTTCACCAAGGTTCACTTCGAATAGTATGTATTTTCCATTGGCGTATCATGGATTGAAGATAACAAGTCCTTCATACAGAGGCAGGACATCAAATAACCAAGTATTGACAACTACAGAAGTCCTCTTGTACTTTACCTATTTTGTTTCAAGAGTCGCACACAGTGTCATGTGAAACTAACCTACAAACTTAAACAAGCAAACAACACAAAACAAAGCAGAAGCAGAAGTAAATGCATAAGAAACAAGTAGACAAGCAAACAAACATGCAAAGTAAGATGCAAACATGCATGCAAGTAAACAAACCAAAAGAAAACACTACTCCTACTCCTAAGCTAACAGTGCATGGGTCTACTCACGTGAAGTGATACTTCCAATGCAGCCACAGGCACATTGGTTGACCCATGTTGGTGAAGGCATGGTTCACGAACAACACATCTGTGTGAACCAGCAAACATGAAAGATATAACAATGAATATAAACACACTCTGAGTTTAAATGCGTCCATAGAAATAAGTGAGTGTAAGTGCATGACATGCAATCCATGGACTTACCATGATGTTGTGCGACATTGTGTGTAGCTGTTAAGCATATGCATACTCTTGACCGTGACATAAAAGAAAACAAAAGAAATAAAGACAACTTGCATCGTGCACATGTGCTTGCTATGTAAGATCCCTCCAATGCATGAGTGATGGGATCTTGTAGTTTGAGTGGAGGAAGCATAACCTATGTGTGAGATTGATCTTCAATGCATACAAATGAGTGATTAGGAGCCTCAGGTGATTTAACAATTTCCTGATCGGAAGTGAAACCAACCTCAAGACAACGAGGGCCTGACATAACCATTAGCTTAGGCTGAAGTGCCTCGACAACCTGTGGGGTTTTGACTTCATTGACAGATAGATTATCATAAACAGGTGACTTCAAAAAATCAACTGTGATAGAATCATCATCGTAATCGAATACAGGAGTAAATAGATCACGATAGCTACGATCAGCAAAATCAATGATATCATCAGCATCCTCATGATCTGATGAATCAAATAGAGGGGTAGATGAGAAGAGGAAAAATTCACTCTTTGCATTTTTGGAATAGGTAGATGAAAAACTGAGTGGATTTTCAAAGAATGATTTGTCCTCTCCTGATGACGGACTAACATTCGGTGTGTTCTACGAATGATAAACAATGGTTGCATCCATAGACGGAGATACACATGCAAAATCAAGGATAGAAGAATCACCAAAGATATCAGAAAAGAACGGAAGAGGCTCATATGGAAGGGAGTCATCCTTTGCTGAGGTTTGATGCTCAAGCTCCCAATCATACTCCTCATGAATGACAACATAGGTTGGTTGTGAAACACCAACTCTGTCAATGACTTGATTCTTGTTCACAATAGGTGTAGAGTCTGGAATGGGAGAACACAAGACAGTACCATCAGGAGTATCATCAGAATATGAAGAAGAAGGTTGAGGTATGAAATACATGTGACAACCCATGGGATTCGCAACAAAGTCTATGCGCAAAATGAGAGAAGTGGTGTTGGGAGGATCTGATAGTTGAACAAATGTGCGTGCCTATTCTACCATATCACTCTGCATTCATGGAGCTTTTTGATGAGGGGATGAGGGACAGTCACTTGTGACAGTGACCATGTCCATCTATGATTATGCAGCTCCATCACCAAAGTATGCTGAGCAGGACTTGGGATTGAACTTTCTTTTAGTATTAACATATTTTTTAAGACAATACTTAAATCTATCCATGAGATAATGGAATTTCATCTGACTTTTCGGAGCTTGAAAATCCAACACATGGAAGTAGTCCCACAATTCCATAGGCAATTCATGTGGGGCCTCCCATTGTTGTAAAAATAAATTGTCAAGAGGTTCCGGATCAAAATGATGGAAAGTAGATTCAATGAGATCACAGAACTGCTCAAGTGAGTGCACACTGTCGGGAGGCAGACTCCAGCACCACCGTAGTGGAGATTTGTGAAGTGTGTATGAAAGAAGCAGGTTGGCCTCTTCATCAGAGCATTCATCTACCTTTTCAAGCATGGAAAAGAAGTCTTGTAATAGCACAAGCCAGGACACTTCACCTTCACCATCATACATGAATTCGAATAAGAGATCAGAAAGATCCCTCATGATGTCGAGAGGTTTGGCATGTGAAAAACATCATGGAGGGGTGAGTGTGACAGTA
The DNA here is from genome assembly GCA_000404065.3 of Pinus taeda. NCBI lineage: Eukaryota > Viridiplantae > Streptophyta > Pinopsida > Pinales > Pinaceae > Pinus > Pinus taeda. Next base: position 37,405 of record APFE030562303.1, read on the forward strand.
TCCATGATAGATGTGCAAAGGTTCAAAACAACATGAGAGGACACAACTTGTCATTTGGCCCTCCTTCTAGCGCCAGAAATGTTGACAGTGTTGGACCCACCAACATGTAAGGGGATCTCCCCAGTAAGAAGTCCAAACTAGACCTCAAACTGTTTGGTGTAGGAGTCCTAGCAGTGGGTCATATGGTATTGCCTTGACCGTGGTTGCACACAGAGGCAATTAAGATGTCCTTGTTGATAGCAAGGGTGTGACATGCGCAACAAGCCAAGGAAGGTGCATGAATGGTTCTAACATATGGAAAGTGAGGTGAGTGTGCCCCTTGGAAACCTGTGAAAGCACACTGCTAAGAAGGGAACACACGAGAAAAGATGTGTCACAAACTAGAAAGAAAGTAAGATAACAATCCAAAGTGATGGTTAAACTAACAACACATCTCAGTAAGATTCATACATACATATATAGAAAGATTATATACACACATGCATAAGTAAACCGATACATATATCATTAGAGTAAATAAGTTAGCTGAAATACAATAACAATATATGCATGAAACATGTTGGCTCTGTTATATTAATAAGTGAAAGTTCCAATCATACAATACAACCATGACCAACCACTAGTCTCGATAGCAGAACGTTACAATCACTGTTGCCTACTCCTCTGAATAGATGTACTAGCTTTGCACTGTGGAGAATCTAAGGCCCATTACAATACTCTCCAAGCTTTCTATAAGAGACTCCTATCAGAAGCTTGGCTAACCAAAATCCCTTACAATGAGTTATGAGGTACTATATATAGCAAAGGGTGGGGTGACCATTGACATTCCCCTTTGTGACTTTTCATCTACCCTCATGACTCTTCAACTACTCTGTGACTGTTACATTCAACTATCGCACTTGAACTTCCACTTGACAAGACATTACATACAATCTGCACATGTACCTATGTGAGACAAAATAGGCTTGAGCAAGCCATGCAAGACATCACTATGACTTAGAAAATTGTGGGAAGATCATCTCTTTGACATTCTAATGATGGTCAATGATGGCAAATTGATGCCAAGCTCAATAGTCTGCGATGGTGGCTGTGTACTCTGTGGTGACATCTTTCTGGAAACGAACTCTTGCCTCTATTGCATTCGTGTACACTCCTCTGGATCCTCTGTCCAACTCATCTAATAACATGTGCATCATTTTTTTGAGTGCGTCCGGACCAGCGACATACTCGTGCATGGTGTCTACACTAATTTCCAAGTTTGCACTGGTGGTTATGCACGTCAACTCGTCAAAGTACAAGTCAAGCTCCAATCGGACTTGTACTTTTATCATTACCTCAGTGAGTGTCCCAATAGATGGGATCACATGTGCATGCACAAAAACATCCATGCTTTTGAATACTCATGCATGGGAAGCCTGCAAACTAGTGATGAGCTGCAGGAGTTATTCATAGTTCCGGATCTGACTCCGGATGCGTGCCTTCAGCTCAACCACTCTGGTCTTCATCATCTTGGGAAAGTTTAATGGAGATCCCTTTCATCTCATTGTCCATGTTTGCATGTGGTCAATAATAGTATGCAAGTTTGACAAGATACATTCTCTCCTAGCACATTGCTACTGCCAATTGTTGAGATGGACAACTGCCTTATGCATGGTACCAAATCTGGAATACAACACCCACATGACTATCTCAAGGGACGATACTTCATCCAGTATCACCTTCTTCAAATTTTCTCAGGTGAATGCTATAACTAGTTCTCCTCCCTGCTTGGTCGATTATAACTCCTTAGACATTCGCTTGTTCTCCCCTATCAAGCGAACACTCGAGCTAGTGGCTTCATCATATGCTATGGTAGCATTGGCCAATGCTGCTAGATGCTTATGCACATCATATACAATCAATCATTCCTCAAACTATGTAGGAGACATGTGATCATCCGAAGTAGACACTCTGCGTGTTTATACAACTCTATGTTGTGACTCTGTGAATGATATGTTGTGCATCTCTTCTTCTGGATTGTCTCCAAGGATCTTAGTGTCTCCTTGGTCGCTTGGGACTTGCTCTGCCTCTCAATCCAGTGAATCTGGTGGATCGACCTCTTGTTGGTAAGGCATGAGGTCAATGTCTTACTCTAACTCTTACTGCTCCATCTCTATATCGATCTGCTCAAGTACTCGTTCAATCTCTTGAGCAAAGTCCTACTCCTGCCACTGCTCACCCTCTCTGCTTTGCGCCAGCTGCTCAGATGAGTATACTACCTATATGGGTGCAGTTTCATCAATATATGTATGTTGTGTCCCCTACCATATATGTCCTTGTTGCGCTTCCTTCTCTTGTCTGCGCAGCTTCTGTTCCTTCCAGAGTTTCCCTTCAACTCATGTAACTCCTTCATTGTTTCCTCCATCCTCTGTTTTTCTCTCTACCTTTGCGCGGTCCTCCTATCACATTGTAGCCTCTTTGCCTCTATTGCTAAAGTTGTTTCCTGCACAAGTGGGTTTGCTCTGAACTTGCAGCTTTGTTTTTTCCTTTGTGCTATCGAAAATGTTTCGCTTGCCTTTGTCGTGCACCAGTATGTTTACCTCTGTTGTTGTTGTTGTTGGTGCTCTCCTGGATTTTGCTTCACGCTACTTCTCTAACCATTCCACAGCAATACCGACAGGTTCATTGGGCCTGGAGAAGTTGTGATAATATCTCCATGGGTGTTCCTCAACCTAATGACACGCCGCATGGATCCACCGAAACTATACTCTCGCGTAGTGATCCTTCACAAAACAATGCGAGTCATATGGATTGAAGCTACAGGTGCTGAAAGTAAATTTCTTGAACTCTTCTATCTCGACATATTCATGCTTGATATTCTGTATCCTGTACAACCTAATCCACAATGGAAGAGTTGACCAAGGTGCCTTCTTCTTCCAGTGCATCCTAGCTGACAATCCTGCCGAGATGTGGTATGACACTTCTTGCATGTTGAGCTTGTCCATTGAAAACTTCAGCAAAATATGTGGAGGCTTCTTCGTGTTGTACATCCGTATGAAGGTGCCAAGAGGTAAGGCATACCAATCTGCTATGTCGATCAATGCCTCCGTTGTTGCCTTCAACATGTAAGGTGAATCCTTATCAAATATCATCTTGTACACTAGGGTGAAAAAATGGTCTGACCACTAGGTGATGACCCCTCGGAAGATGCATTTGAAAAACAGTTATAATAAGTGTTCAGAAAGGTTTCCCACTGGTGTCCATTCCCACTTCAAGTCCGAGAACTACTTACAGGCATAAATTTCATCCAATATGTAAGAAAACATGTATATTTCTACTTTCTGACCTTTAGGTGGATGCCAAGCTCATGTTACCTGTTCCTTCAACCTGTGAGCCAACATGTTGGACCAGTTGCATGCTTTTCCTTCACTGACCAATTGGTACAATGCAATCACCCAACTCTACTGGAAGGTCTTCGTGCTCTCTTGGCCATACAAGCAACATGTAAAGATAACCAAATACTGATATGCCTTCCATAGGATATTTTCCTTGTAAATATGGTTGGGTGTCATCCTGAATTTGACTGGCACCTTCACCCAATTCATCAAGATATCCCTAGAGTTGGCATTACTGTTGATTATGCTGAAGGGTGTCTCCATGGTGATCATTGGCTTCGGAAATGGTACATTTGCTGATAATCTTGTGCCCTGAAGGTAGAAATCTCCATCCTGCTGACACTTCTTAACACCATCATCTCGGGATCAGTGTGCAAGACGATCCAATGTATCATGTTTGCGCATGGGAAAGCGAGATACCTGCATCCAATCGATACAAGCCGGACTTATGAATGTTCACAGAGACTTTGCAGTCTTCGAGATCATCCCCAAATGTGCTTGAGAATGAATCAATAACCTCCTACCATTTCAACTTGATGTCTTTGTCTACGATCAGCTTAGTGTCTTTGTATATCAACAAACTCATAGACACTCTCTCAATTGCTTATCCAGTTGCGCTTCCATTAGTGTCCTTTTACCCTGCTCTCTTGGAGACCATTGATCCTGAACTGTTGAGAGATGGATGAAAACCTATTATATCTGGAGACATGGCAACATGCATGGAAATAAATATGTCAGTTAAAACCAAAGCAAACTTGAGGACTCACATGCAACATACCTGGGAACAGTTGGCAAGGATTACGCAATTTCCATTGGGAAGCTGGGAGATTGACTACCAGAACTACACAAAAGGTAGTCTGGACTGTCGGGAAGCTAGTTGACTATTGGAATTGCGTAATGTGCAATCTAGACTAGCCTGTTGGGAGCTAAGATTGCGCAATGCGTGAAATTAGCTAGCAAGTGATGCAGGCCGAAGGAATACATTGCACAATTTTCTGGGCCAGCAGACATTGCCTCTCAATATTGCACAAAGCAAGACTGGAGCGCATTGACTAGCTATATTTTCACATTTTCTAGGAGGAAGGCAAAGTCTTCCCTCTCAGAATTCTGTAATGTTGTCCGGGTAACGCAGAGTCTGGACCAAGGTTTCCTAGACTCATGGACAGGGAACTGAAAGCATATGAAGGTTTGAATGTATTGCGATATTGAGTGTAAGAAGGAGTGAATAATCATGCATGCAAATAGTGAATGCAAGATTTAGGAAATGGAACAACATGCATGTGTGTGAAACGAGTCGTTAAATCAACAATCGTTCGTGCAAAACAGTGTCATGCATGCGACAATAGTGAGATGAAAATGAAAACTAAAATGGTGTGTGTACAGGCTAACATGCATGCAAACGACATCAAGCGTTCACAAAAATCAAGTAGACAACACTCACACAATCCAAAACACAAAAAGTGATAAAAATGCTGCAAAAGACAAGTAAAGCAGACTTACCTAGAAATATCTGAGTTGGATGTGTCGAAGACTCATAAATGTGTTGTGGGATGTCAAAGCTCCAAGATTGATGTGAAGAATGAGCTCTGAAGCATCAAATAAATAAGTTTTGGGCTTATGATGCGGATGCCACAAATCTAGGAAAAAGCGACACTTGGAGGAAAGTTTCTAAAACGATCTTTGCATGTAACCTCCAGTGGCTAAAAATAGGTCCCTAAAATATAGGGATGTCTTTTTCTATTTTGAGAAAAAGTATCCAATTCATGCAAGTCAATTTTTCTGGGTCCTAGGTGGAACTGGTCAACCTGAAGGCACATGCAATAGCCTGCTTGACTAAGAGGGAATTTTTGCACAATTTCTGGGAGGAGTTGGGCTCGATTTCCAGAGGGATTGTGTAGTTTCTAGGAGGAGCAGTTGATTGTTGCCTAGAATTGCGCAATTTCTAGACTGAGCTACACAATTGGGCCATATTTCACAATTTTCTTGAGGAAGGTCGGTTGACTGAATTGCACAATTTCTAGGCCCAACAGGCTGGCTAGCAGATTTTCCTAATTTCTAGAGGGAAGGTTGGTTCCCCTCTAGAATTGCACCATTTTCTGAGGGATTTTCTCAGGCAACAGTTGGCCCAAGTCCAGAGTATTAGCCTATGAGGGGAGTGAAGCAAGCTATCATGCACAAGCTGGCAAGCTGTTGAAAAACCAATGAAGCTTATGTACTTGAATGTGCAAGACATGCTGCTAAGGATGGTTGGTAGGGAGGCTCCAAAATGAACCTAAGGAAAAATTTTTGGAGGGTGGTTATATCCACTACAACAAGGTGACCCTCCACCTCCCTTATGACTCTTTACTTTCCCTCATGATTCTTGATTTCCTATGTGAATTTTCGAATTCCTATGTAACCTTTGATCTTCTATATGACCTTAGAAATTTATATTGACTTTTCGTATTCCATGTCGGAACCTTGGGATTCTACACATTTTCCATTTTCTTATTTTTTTGGAAATTATATAATTACATTCCACAAATAATGTGACACTTTTGTGATGACACTTTGAGAATCCATGACTTAGCGATGATAACATAAGGCTACATATTACACAAGGCCAAGCTCTTCCCTTTGTTGTTGTCTTTAACTCTTCATGATTGATATTCAAGGTGCTTCATCTTCAACCTAAAAAGGATCCGATTATAGTACTAGAGCATTACATGTCATCTTGATCTCCTTCCATCTATCATGTTCCAAGGTTCCTCTATTCTTACATTAGAGTATCTGTTGGTACCATTCCATTACCCTCTTTTTCTTCTAAAAACATCATCAATTGCCTATCTTTTCCCTCCATAGACCTCTTTACATCCATTGAAATTGATTAGTTAATAGCGTTATAGTTGTTAGTTCGCATTAAAGTTAATGTATGAGTTTTTATGTTAGAAATTAGGAATTTTTAACAAAAAGGTCTCAGGAAGATATCACATCCTGTAAATAGTTTAT
>APFE030562306.1:0-10635 GCA_000404065.3 Pinus taeda
GTGTTATAATCATAATTTCAATAACATAGGTTGATCTCACCAATATCCAAAGTTTTCTTCATTGATATCTATATTTACAATGTTAGTCCTTGGAGCAATATCGAAACTGGTATTTATGTTATAAATTGCAATGCCAAAGTTTCACTGTCACAATACCTATGTTAGACATCAGACGCCGTGGAAGGCGGTACGCCTGAGGAATCGAATGCTAATCCTCTCATTCCAACATTTCGCATACCATGTGTCGATCACGTGGGCTTTCAGGATTGGGTGCCGATGAGAGTCCATGCATGCCCCTATGCTTTACTTATAGCATTAAAGAGGCTCACTACAAGTGCAATTCGTTTAACAAATCATTAACATTGTGTTATAATCATAATTTCAATAACATAGGTTGATCTCACCAATATCCAAAGTTTTCTTCATTGATATCTATATTTACAATGTTAGTCCTTGGAGCAATATCGAAACTGGTATTTATGTTATAAACTGCAATGCCAAAGTTTCACTGTCACAATACCTATGTTAGACATCAGACGCCGTGGAAGGCGGTACGCCTGAGGAATCGAATGCTAATCCTCTCATTCCAACATTTCGCATACCATGTGTCGATCACGTTGGCTTTCAGGATTGGGTGCCGATGAGAGTCCATGCATGCCCCTATGCTTTACTTATAGCATTAAAGAGGCTCACTACAAGTGCAAGTCGTTTAACAAATCATTAACATTGTGTTATAATCATAATTTCAATAACATAGGTTGATCTCACCAATATCCAAAGTTTTCTTCGTTGATATCTATATTTACAATGTTAGTCCTTGGAGCAATATCGAAACTGGTATTTATGTTATAAACTGCAATGCCAAAGTTTCACTGTCACAATACCTATGTTAGACATCAGACGTCGTGGAAGGCGGTACGCCTGAGGAATCGAATGCTAATCCTCTCATTCCAACATTTCGCATACCATGTGTCGATCACGTGGGCTTTCAGGATTGGGTGCCGATGAAAGGTTAAGATGAATCAAAATGATCCAACGACCTGCCATATGTTTCTCGAACCCTAAACGCTCATTAGCAATTTTCCTGTCATTCGTGAGATAGTCTACAATCTGCGTTGTTGAATGGTAACAAAGAAATTCCAACAACTACTCGATTTGGAAGAGCTATGCCAATATCACTAGCACAGAGACTCCAGATTGCGACACATCGTAACTCTCTAGCATCCTCGATGTCAAACTTTCACAGCGGTGCCATGAGTGTCAGAGACAGGAACCACCTAGGGTTTCCCTCCAGATTAATGTGGCCATCTATGAAGTTCAGGCCCTCCTCGCTTGCGACTGCTAAGAGATTTTACAACAACCCAACTTTTCTTAACATGTTTATATGCATTTGGGTTTCTTAGAGAAATTTGTTTTTTCTTTCAGAAGACAATATTCGCACACAGACTTGTTGCGATGGTCAGTTAGCTTACCAGGTCTTTGGCAGGTAAGCCGCATGATCTCAGGCAGGCGGCAAGGTCTAGAGAAGGCAGGTCATGCACAGGATTTGCTATGTGGTTCTCAAACCACGGAATACAGGGGAGGCTGCTGGTGGCTGGACCAGCTTTCTTAACATGTTTATATGCATTTGGGTTTCTTAGAGAAATTTGTTTTTTCTTTCAGAAGACAATATTCGCACACAGACTTGTTGCGATGGTCAGTTAGCTTACCAGGTCTTTGGCAGGTAAGCCGCATGATCTCAGGCAGGCGGCAAGAACTGCACCTACGCTCTGAAACTTCAATAAAAACCATGCACAGGATTTGCTATGTGGTTCTCAAACCACGGAATACAGGGGAGGCTGCTGGTGGCTGGACCAGCTAGGCAGGGACTAGCTGCCATGCAGCCTCTCTTGTTTTCTCTTAGAAATGTCTCAACATAGTTATCGGTTTGTATTAAGTGGTGTTTCTAAATGTATGATGCCGGATGATGCCATTCTGGGTACGAGTACGCTTTCTTCTAAAAACATTTAGGTAGTTCAAAAAGCAAATCATGCTCAGCCGAAAAAGTGAAAAGGCCCAAAAATTGATGAAAAGATGAGAGCACTTGCATGTTGGTGAGACTTCATATTTGTTGCAACTTGGCATGGTACCATAGTATTTGAGTGAATTCATCAGGTGCTTGTGTGGAGAAAATATCCAAAGGATGAAGACAATTTCAAATTGATGGAGTAGAGATCACATACATAGAAAACACAGACATCTCTAGAACATGAATTTCAGGTTCAGTTTTTAGAAAACGATGTCGAATTCTAAAAATTCGTGATCTAGGTTTTTTTGCAGAATAGCCCTAATTGACTTCAATGTGTGAAATTTCCGAAAACTCCAGGAAATTTAAGAGATCTTGTCAGTTCTTAAGGAAGGAATATGCATAGAATGATGATGAGAAACTTGAATTTAAATATGAGTAAAGAAACATCATTCTTCAGATAAATAGATACACTTATTAGGAAATTTATCAAAATATAGTAAAATTGTATGTTCTTGAAGCAATAGCCATGAGGGAGCAGGAAGTTCCAAAGTCTCATGGAATTGGGCAATGCACAGCCAAAAATTAAGATGCAGTAAATGCGAATCTTAGGATTGTAAATCTGAAATGAAGAAAGACAACCTGCTCTTGCTATTGTCCTTAAGGAATTACATGCCACAAGGGCCACTGCAAAGGAACGAAAGAAGAATATCGAATGTAGAATATGAGAAGAAGAGCTCAACTTTGGTGTTGGAAAATTATGGCACTCCACTCATTACTTCACATTATGAATCTATGGTGCGCTTCTTCAACAGTAAGTTTAGATGTTGCAGGATTGATATTTCTGTCAGCAAATTTCCACTGAATTTTAATTACAATCACAAAAAAAAAAAAATACGAGTCAAAATAAATCAAAAGCTTGCACGCTTGTACTCTAGATCAACAGAGTCCACACGAGACTTATATTAAAGAGTTCCCCCATAAGTAGTTTCTCCAGAAACCACTCACCTATTGATCAACGACCTACATTTGGTCTCACAACACTGCTAGTCATTTTGGAAACCAGCTAAGGGGGCTCCCATGAACATTTTTAGTCTTCAAAGCATTATATGTGGTCTTTCCAACTTATGCGAAAGTATAACAATAACAGGACCCACACATATTTTTATTACACTCAAAATCAAAGGGTTATATTTGTGATATTGTTCGAATAAAAGGAAGAGGGGGAAAATATCTATATATATATATATTATATATGATATATTATTATATATATAAAATGTAGAATATTAATATTACAAAAGCATTCCAAATAAACTCCTATGTATTTAAAAAATAAAGAACTAATATTAGTGAGAAGAGATACTTAGGTAACTCACTATGAGTTAGTCTGTAACCAATTCTTGGACAGTTTGACTAGGGAAGAAATAAAATAGAGGAGAAAATTTTTGGAAGGGTTGGGAGGTTTAGAGTCTTGGAGTATGGGGATCATGATCGTTTTTGTAATGAAGAAAACTCTCTGAAATTGAATGATAGAATACCATTTTGATTCTAGTTTTTGGGTAATTGTAGAAACACTTCTTTGTTGTGTTTTCATTTCTCCATTAATGTTTTCCTCTGTTAGCATGAGTGTAATGAAGCTGTTTGATTATTTTAATTAATATATTTAATAATGCTTCACAAATGGCAGAGAGTACCTGGAAATTCACCCATAATTCTTTCCTTTTTCATTTTTCATTCTATAGAAATTAAGCCTAGATTCTTAATTGCCTAAGTCATAAATGTTTGTCCCCTAATCTTTCTTCCAACCCGCTTTCTAATATAAAACCCTACAATCCTCATCTATCTTGGCCAATTTGGTTTTAAATATAGATTTCAAAACTAAAAGATACATTGCAAATCATCCTGGCCTGTCCCTCCATCCAAAGTTTTTAACAACTCTTATAAATCTTTAAATGTCCCAAGCACTGGTTCCCCACAACTAGGAGTTGTCTCCGGGGATTACAATAGTATGGTTTTGAATATTACGCCAAAATCCTACTAGAATATGGAGTAGATGTCAATAGCATGGGTATATTCTATCATCCAATGTACTTTTTGATTTTCCAATCAAAGAGTGTGTTCTAAATATAAACACTATATTTGAAAAACATTTATAAATTGGGATAAACAATTGATATTTAGTTATGTCCTTTTCTGCTTTTCAATTTAATTAGACAAATGTAAAATGTATCACAAATGTCTTACTATGAATTGATATCTATTTTCTTTACCAACAATTTAATTTATATGATTGCCCCAAAAGTTTTTTTTTTTTTGGTACTATATGTCCTCTACTATCCATTGATTCTGGCTACTGGATAGTAGTTTTATATAGCCTATCTAAGTTATTTGGATGCTTGTTATATATATGGAAATTGTGTGTATTAATAACGATTTTGTGGTACCTGCAAGCTGAGGGCAAAGGCCTTTGAGATATGTTGTTGTGGCCCATAAATTGCCATCGTTGGGGATTTGTCAATTAGTAAAATAATTTCCATAGCAGGATTGGATTTGAGCAAGCCCCTTCATTACTCACTGAATACATTGAAGAATTTGTTCAAGTTTACAAGGTCAATACTCAATATTAGATACTAGAATTTTAATTGTAAATTAACGTCAAGGGATGTGGCTTGATATCTAATAAAACATATCATTTGAAATGCTTAAGCTCTATTTTGATTTCTAATTCCTTTCGCTCAGGTTACATTGAAGAGTTGTATTTCTAGCATGTATGTGGTCACACACCGAAATTGATTGTTGAATCTACATTTTTTTTGAGCCACGGGAGAATGCTTCCATATTGTAAGGCCACTTGGAAACAAAAGACACTGTTCCAACACCTGGATAGTGGTGCAGTCCCTTTTTGAACCATATGGGGAATCAATTTTTAGCCTCACCACTAGAAATTTCCAAAAAGAAAAGTACATTTTACTGTAGTAATTTAGGGAAAGAATTTGTGTAGCTAATCTACATAAGTTTAAGATCACTTGGAAAATGCACTGCTGCTACATGGTATAACAACTGGGCATTTTGGGAATTTGGATTGGCTAGTGTGTTTTTGGGGTTGGCCCATAAATTTACGTCCTGTAACTGTGTGGTGTTGTGCAACAATTGATAAAAATATGTTCTTAATAAATTTTGATGCTTTGAAGTCCTATTTAATGCTTTGGTTTTTATGTATTGGGTTATCTGAGATGGTGAATCAGAGGTTGTTAGTACGCTTTTGCTGCATCAATTTTAGCTGCAAATAATAGACTTTTTTCTTGTCAAGTTAGGTTTACTATAGTTTTAACTAATCCATTTCAGTATATTTTGGAAAGTGGATGCAAAATTGCCATTTTATATAGTTTGAAAATTTGATGAAAGAATAAAGTTAAATTTAATTGTCAAACTTCACTCTACCCATCTTGTCTGCCACATTTTGGAAATATTCCAAAATTTGTAATGAGTTATGTTCAAGTCTTTTGATGTCATGGAATAATCAAATAGGAAAAAAAACTTTAGGCTCCTTTCTCCATTTGTAAGGTGAGAGAATGAAAAGTTAAAACCAACCTAAATTCCATTCAAATCTTTGATTTTGTCCATCAAATTTATGAAGTACTCTATAATCTACAATTAATCACAATCAAGTATTTTATGTCATCAAATAGTCAAACAAAAAAACAAACCTTAGGTTTTGTTCTCCATCTATAATGTTGTGAGAGAGTGAAAAAAATTGAGAACAACCTAACTTCAAACTTGCACATGAAAATTTTGTGTTTTCACAATAGAATAGGGATTTAAATTGTATAGGTTCACAAAGTCCTCCATTGAGAACTATGTAGAAATGAAGTTATTTTGGAAGAAAACAATTTCTAAGGCCTTGAGAGAGTTGTTCCTGAGTGTAAATCCTGCACATTAATCCACGATCATTAACATACATCCATCATTTTTAAAGTGTTGGTTGTTCATATTTTCTATAGGCATTGTTTTGGTTAGTTGCACAAATTTTTGAAACCATGCTACCAGCCCTAGAATTGTTGTTCTCAACCAAAATTTCAAACTTTCTATTGTAGCCATCATAAATTTAAGGAGTAACCTGAGTACTTCCTTAGTAATTCTTGGTTAACTTGTTCTCATCACAATTTGCAAGTACATACATCCTTTTGAAGGCTTTGACTAGTTATATTTCTAGAACCATTTTCTTGGTGCATATTGAGTATTTCTAGTTCCATGAATTTTTGACACCATACTACGAGCATTAGCAATTTTTTTGTTTGCATCTTGAAAAAGTCTCAATTTTCTATGGTAGGCATCATATATTCACACAAGTATATACTTGTACTTGGCTTGAGAATCTTTGTTTCATTATAATTTGTTGCACATACAACACTACCTCCCATGTCAATGTTTTAGTAAATTCTTGGATGAAATATCGAGCTTGATCATTTGAAATTTTATGCTTCTTTCTTGGCTTAAAGAAAACCCACAATGTTGCATGCCAAAACTTTGTTGTTTCTTGGAGTATTTTACTGAACATTTCTATGAGGAAAAGTTGATGCAATTCTTTCTTATATGCATCTCCTCATAGTCTAATAGGTGCACACTCTCTACAAGCTACTTGTTGAGCCCCTTAACATTGGTAATCATATTTTTTTAAAGGGTGTTAGCTCAATAAAAGAGCACCTACTTTATAAGCAAGAGGTTGGTGGTTTGATTCCATAGTGCCCTATCATGAAATAATCAATGATATTGTAGTTTAGTTTTAATTAAATAATTTTTGAATTGATTTATTTCAATGGTGAGATTTTTTTCTTGGATTTGTTTTTTTTATATTGTCTCTAAAGAGACAAAAATGAATTTGTCTCATGAGAGAAAATAATGCTTGTGTTATGTATTGTCTTTATAGAGATGTGTGTTATATATTGTCTTTATAGAGATGATTTTTTAAGACAATAATTTGAGACACTTGCTTAAAAACAATATTTAAGACAATAAACAAGTTTTTTTGTCTCAATTTATGACAATTTACCCAAAAATTGTCTCAAATATTGTCTTAAAACCCACCTTTGCGTTGTAGTGCATTCATATATGTATTTTCGTTTCTCAACCCATAGAAAAAAAAAAAAAATAATAAAAAAAAAAAGAGAAGGGGTTATTACACTTACCCATTCCAATAGTTTTATAGGGTTTATCATCACCAAGAATGAACGTATGGAAAAATATCCTTGAACATAGTCATGAAAATGTTTCCTATATGGTGTAGAATAGAATGAAGCCCCTGAATCTACCACCCATGAAACAATAATATTTTCTAATGAAAGAATCAAGGCTTCTTGCAACACATTACCCGTTATATTTTCTTCCTAATTGTTCTCTTGCTATCTATCTCCTTCTTTTTCCTTTTGAGATTTACAATCATTATTTAAGTGTCCTTTCTTCCCACATTTTCAGCACACTATCCCTCATCTAGATTTGGATTTTCCTTTCCTTGACTTACTGCGATATCCTAGGATCTTTCCTCTCTCTACTTTTCTTCCCCTAGTATTTACAATGAAAGCATTACTTGATGTTTCACCTATGATTTTTTGTTGCATTTCCTCGCTAAGGATAACACCAACAACGTCAAAAAACTTTAAAGTACTATATCGATAGACAAAATTACTAAAATCAATAACTAAGCCATTCCAATTTTTTGGCAACGAGCACATAAACAACAAAGCCCTAACTTCATCGTCAAAATTTACCCCTACAAAAATTAACTGACTTGTAATGTGTTAAATTCATTTAAGTGATTAAAAACAGATCCACCTCATGACATATTCATATTAAATAAATACTTCATAATAAATACTTTGTTTGAGGACGAGGTTTTTTCATATAGTTAGGCTAATGGATATTTCATTGTCATTTCATTTGAAATGTTGAAGGCCATCGATGCTACTAGGCACAGTCATATTGTTCCCAGTGCCTTTTTTTCGATAATCTCCAATTATTCATCTATCATACTCATCGACTTCTTTGCATCTCTGCTTAATGACAGGTAAATATCTTTCTGATACAAATAATCCTCCATTTGCATCTTCCATAGCTCATAATTTTGGTCATTGAATTTTTCAACCCTAAACCTACCATCTTATGCCATTGATCCCACTTGAACTGGGAAACATTCTTTCCTATGAGTTTATCTTCCAAATAGACCTTCAACTATGATACCAGTTGTTAGAAATTAAATAACAGAGAAATGGAACACATAAAATATTGTGGAAAAATAAACACAAAAAACTGTAAAACAAGAGAGCATAGTTATATGTGGTTCAACCAATTTGGGCTACATTCACGAAGAAACAACTAGTCATTTATTTTATATATCTAGCAAACTAAAGGGATATAACCTACAAAAAAATTGTTGTAACTTCCTTTTCATTCTCACACAATATCCTTTGCTTTTCTCTCATAGAATAATACAAAACCACAATACAATTCCCACATATAAACTGAAGGTTTCCTTCTAGGTAAAAGAAAATCACTAAATTAACATAACATCTACTATAAGATCTTTTGCCTAACGAACAACCTAGATTGACTACAAAATTACAATATTTTACAAGGAAATTTCCCTCAAAATTTTACTTTTGTGGGTGGGAGAAGTAGTGCAGGGGAAGCTCCCATAACCCCCTAACAGTGATTGGGATCCAAATGTGGCTAAAACAAGACCTCTGAATCATGAAGATAATTAGGCTCCACACCGAGCACTCTTAGTGTTAATGTTAGAGATTCCAATCCAAATATTTTGATTTAGAGGGTCTATTTTCTGAGGCATAGTGTGAGGAGAAGCATTCTTTCTTATACAATAGGTTATTCCTCCAATCCCTCTATCATGTGATTTCTTATTCCATGTAGACCACAACATAAACCCATCTATATCATAGACCATATAATCATTATGCTCACAAGTTTAGACTAGAAAAATAATATCAAATTGACTTTGGATCCATCTTAGCATTGGACCTTTATGTTATGGAAAGCCATGAAAATTCAAAAATAGGATTTGGAGCATTTGAAATTCCTATTTATTACTCTCATTTTGGCCTTCATTCACATTTTCAATGCTTGTCCTTTTTCCTTCTTTTTTGGATTTACATTTTCATTGTCTCTTATTTACTCAAGTTCCTATTGAAATGAAGTCCTCATTTATAAAAATTCATGTCCCTTATAAGCTTGGATATTTAGCCATTATTCCAAATTTATGGTGAGTACAACTTAGGTTAACATGGATTAGTAAATGTCTTTGCTATAATGTCTTTCCCAACCTTTTTGCTTGTATGAGATAAGTCATTTCAGCTTATAATTTCTATTTTAATTTTAATTTTATTATTGCTAAAATATCCAATCATTTTACTTTTTTATGCAAGAAATTATAAAATTTAAAGACTTTTATTACACTCATAATACACCTCATAACTTATAATAACATTATATTTATAATTATTTATAAATTTCATAATAGTATAAACATATTATATATTAAAAGTTAAAACAAAACCATTATTTTAGCTTTAATACGTATTAATTTAAAATCCATGAAATTTAATTTGTTGCAATATCTTTACAAAATCTTATCAAAATACTAACAATAAGTATAAAGCTAAGATGCACAATTGTATACCTAAGATGCGCAATTATATCATAAAATGGGTTGTTAAAACATATTTTGATAATCTAATTTTAACTTTATAGGCAAGCTATACTTAATTAATTTATGAGACCCCTTAATGACTTCTGATTTCACTTCTAAATTTACCAAAACATGAGCATTGTATAAAATAACACGCACATGGTATAAAATAATTATACATTATACCAATACAGTATTCGTTAATAGTGATTTTATATGATAATATATTTAAACCATATTCCATATAAAATTGTAATGACCAGACATTTTTACATGAATAAATTGTTATTTACCGTATGGGTGAATAAAAATAACAGAAATTATTATTTTCTTGAAAATGATGAAAATATTATTTGTGCAAATTGTATTTAAAAATAAAAAATTATGTATTTAATATAATTAATTTTTTTTATATACGTACTTTTAATTAATATATAAATCCCATGCAAATTAATAAATTTGTAAGCTTAAAAAGATTCTAAATATAGAGAATAACACAAAGAATACATTTACATTATATATATGGGGAATAAAGCACTTTTCACCACTATCAAATTTATTCCAACTCCAAGTGAATAAAATTATGAATGTGAAAAAATTCTAAATGAATTATAAAGTGTGTTGTTGATTACTTTACTTTTCATTTTTAATTAAATGTGGTCGATATATAAAGACAAAATGAATTATAAAGTGTGTTGTTGATTACTCTACTTTTCATTTTTAATTAAATGTGCTCGATATATAAAGACAAAATGAATTATATAAAGACAAAATGAATTATAAAGTGACCAAATGAATTATAAAGTGTGTTGTTGATTACTCTACTTTTCATTTTTAATTAAATGTGGTCGATATATAAAGACAAATTTTAAATTCCTTTAGATGAATTATGGAATGTGTAGTTTAAAAAATATACATTTTATATTATTTA
>APFE030562309.1:999-62789 GCA_000404065.3 Pinus taeda
GCTAATGGATGACATATTGCGGCCATTCACCAACTCATTTGTAGTGGTATACTTGGATGACATCCTGATCTTCAGCCAGAGTTAGGAAGAGCACCTCCACCACATCCGACAGGTTCTCCAAACATTGCAACAACACAATTTATGTGCCAATTTGGAGAAATGCACTTTTGGCATGACCCAGGTTCAGCATCTGGGATACATTATTGATGAACAGGGGGTGCATGTGGATCCAGCCAAGATCCAAGTCATTCGGGATTGGCCATCTCCAACCACTCTTGTAGAGCTCCGCAACTTTCTAGGTCTTGCCAACTTCTACCACAGTTCGTGTTGGGATTTTCTCATATCACTTGACCCTTGAGTCAAGTCACCAAGGGAGGAGAAAAAGAAAAATTCTTTTGGTATGAATATCAACAAAAGGCATTCACAGAGTTGAAAGATCGCCTCTGCACAGCACCAGTGCTCGCATTACCAGACTTACAACAACCATTTGAGGTCGAGACAGATGCCTCTGACTATGCTATTGGGGCAGTCCTTACTCAACACGGGTATCCAGTGGCATATCACAGTGAAACACTTTCAGACACAGTCCGGAAGTATCCCACTTATGATAAAGATGTATTCCATTGTACAGGCCTGCCGACAATGGAAGCATTACATTTTCGGGAAGGAAACGGTCATCCACACAGACCACCGACCTCTGCAGTTCATACAGACACAAGGGAAATTGCAGAATGATCGCCATCAAAAGTGGTCTACATACCTGCAACAGTTCCACTTGAATATCAAATATAAAAAGGGCAGCACCAATAATGTTGCAAATTGCCTCAGTCGACCACTGATCATGGCGTTAACCACCGTGCTCAACTCTTGTGGGCACAAGACTTCTGATTGGCCACTTCTCTACAAAAGTGACCTAGAATTCATACACACATACTAGACACTCTTGGAGGGTTAGCATGTTCCAAATTTTCACCTCTTAGATGCCCTATTATGCCACCTGGGTCACCTTTGTGTTCCTTCAAGCGAGCGCACCAAGATGATTTGAGAAGCACACTACAGTCGGGCTGTTGGGCATTTCAGGGTCAACAAAATGGTGGCAGTATTGCAGAAGTATTTCTATTGGCCGAATCTTCAACAAGATGTCGGGAAGTACATCAGATCATGCACTGCCTGTGCCATTGCCAAACTGACCATCAAGAAGCAAGGCCTCTATACGCCGTCGCCTACCCCTAGTCGACCTTGGGAATCCATCTCCATGGATTACATGTCAGGCCTTCCTTCCACTAAGCATGGAAACGACTATGTTTTTGTGGTCATCAACAGGTTCTCAAAGATGACCATTATAGCGGCCTACAAGAAGAATATCACAGCCGAAGCCATTGCTAAACTCTTCTTTGAACAAGTGTGGGTACACTTTGGGATCCCACAGTCTATCATCTCAGATCGGGACAACAAGTTCCTCAGTACATTTTGGTCCAGTCTCTGGTCGATGTTGGACACCAAACTCACTAAGTCCACAGCCTTCCATCCTCAAACTGATGGCCAAACAGAGGTTGTCAACAGGATGATCGTACACATTCTGCGCATGTACAATTCAAATCATCCACGCACATGGGACAAGAGCCTCCCCTATGTTCAGCATAGCTACAACCAGGCTCTCCACAACTCGACTGGCCACAGCCCTTTTCAGGTGGGCTTGGGATTCCAGCCACTATGTCCCATTGATGTGGCCATGCCATTTGCAGCTATTCACGTAGATTTGGCTCATGTCCAATTCGAAACAAATAAGGCAAAACAACTTCATTGAGCACATCCAACATATTCGCTAACAGGTCCATGACATTCTGGAGAAATCAAATGCCAAGTACAAGAAGCGACATGATCAACATCAGGTGCCACACAAGTTTCAGGTGGTTGACAAAGTCTGGTTGCATTTGCAAAAGGAACGCCTTACCGGAGCCTATCGGAAACTCAGACCACTCTGATATGGTCCTTACACCATTACCAAGGTTGTGGGAGACAATGCATTTGAGCTTATCATTCTCCCATTCCTTGGCCTGCACCCAGTGTTCAATGTGGACTGTCTTCGGCCATACTTTCCACCATTACTAGACACATCTAACATTGCGGAACACCTCACATCCACAGAGTTAAATCCAGATTGCATGAAACAAGCTACAACTGATCGGATCATGGAAACACAGATCAAGCACACTCGCCAGCAGAATATCCAATTGTATCGAGTTGTCAAAGCATGCCAACTCCTTCACCAGGGCAAGTGGCTCACCAAGGACCAAGTTCAGCAGAAGTTTCCTAATCTCATGGAGGAACTCAACGCAATGGGTAGCATTGCTTCCTAAGGGGGGAGGAATGATCCAGGTGGATATTGGTGGCCACCTGCCAATTCCACTTGGACCCCCACCATTGCTTCTTTCAATTTTTCAATTTCCTTAATTGTAGCACAGTTTTCTATTTTTAGCATTTTTTCGAGTCCTAAACTTCTGGAGCCGTTTTGAGGCCCTAAACGACGTTTTTTGGAAATCTACTGCCTAAGATTTTTTGTCTAGAATTGTCTCTTTCATCGTAGTCCTCAAAGAGATGTTTCCAACAGGCTATCATGCGCGTCAAATGGCAATAATATGACCAAGTCACGACCCCGTGAAGTTGGTTGTCCAACTCACCCCAACAGGGCCCATAAACTCTTGGTGTTACATCTCCTCGGGTTAGGGTTTTGGTTGTTTAGGGTTTTCTCTTATTATTCAATAATAAAAAGGCCCTTGAGCCTCATTGTAGTTGAGTTTAGAGGCATGTAGTCACCACATCTCTTCTCAGAGATAGGCTACCATCGCCTTAGCTGGTGTATTTCCATTTCTGTTTGTAAGCATATTTCAGTGTTTTACATTAATGAAATGAAATATTATTTCCGCTGCATCTCTGTGTTTATGGTTATCTCTGTAATTTGTTGCGTTCTTGTTTAAATCCGGATCAACTTATAACTACCTTCCCTTCAAAGAAATTAGTTGAAAAACAATCAAAACTATAATTCTTTATGGGAAATGCAAGTAATGGTACACTTTTTAGGGGTATTATTTATGCTACCCGTAATGGGTCAAAATCAAGATTTGTGCTAAAGGTATAGTGGAGTGAAAATTAAATTAAATGGATATAAAACATGTTGATGGTGGTGAACATTTTCCAAAACTTCACCAAAAAAATATGATTGTCCATAAAAATTTTGAGGTAGTTGCATGCATGTTTCTAAGGTAGAATTGAAAGGTTTCCACTTGTAATTTCTTCTAAACACGTCATAAAAATAAATAGCAAGAAAAAACTTCAAAAATCTCAATGGTAAAGGGGGTAGGGGGATCAAACACACATGCACAGGAAGAAAAAATGGTTATATTCCCTGGTGGATTCACCAATCTATTGGGTATAAATTGCATAAAAGGTGTAAATTTTACACTAAACTAATGAATGTATATTTGATATTAAACCCAATAAATGCATAAAATGAAAACATCTCATACATATGCCTCATGGAAAAATCCTAGATATGCTTAACAAAGCTTCAAACCTTAATCTATTCACGTGAAAAGAAAAGAACTAAAAAACTATTACAAGAAAACATGAATAAACAATTTGAAAAAAGGGAAAAAATATCTCGATAACCAATAGAAAGATCTAAGATATCACCTAGGTAATAGATTTGTTGAAGATGTTGCTCCAAAGCCTCCTTGATGTGTATAATCCCTCCTTAGTTGAGTGAGCAAGTAACATGAAAATACAAAGCACTAGTAAGGGGAAGGAGTCCTCAAGATCTCTCATGTGCTTTAGTAGCATGTACCTACTATAGATGGATGGATGGAAAGACCTTAAGCCTTTATTTATATGAAAATAGTGGTTAAATTCCTTTGACATGGTGATAAAAATAGTTGTTAATTGACCATTTCGAGGCTAAGAATAGCTAATAGGGTTTAAAAATGTCCACTTATAACTACCTTCCCTTTAAAGAAATTGGGTGAAAAACAATCAAAATTGTAATTCTTTGTGGGAAATGCAAGTAATGGCACATTTTTTAGGGGTATTATTTATGCTATCCCTAATGGGTCAAAATCAGGGTTTGTGCTAAAGGTATAGTGGAGTGAAAAGGAAATAAAATGGATAGAAAACTTGTTGATGATGGTGAACATTTTTCTCTGATTTTTCCCTTGGCCCAAAATAAATCAAGAATCTCATATTTTATATTACTTTATCATTATTTTTTAAATTACGAACTTTTATTTTATTATTTAATTTCTTTTGAATTATAAATGTCACATAAATGAATGTCAAATAAATTTATCTTGAGTTGTCTATCATCCCTATCAATGAAATGATGAGATTTTATGTAAAAGCTTCAAGCTTTGAGTGGTCTACCATCCCTAAATGATGAGATTTTATGTAAAGGTTTCAAGCTTTATTGTTCAAAATTAATACTCCCTTAAGACAACTATTACAATAGAAAACATTATTCTGCTAAAATTATTTAAAAGTTAATTTCAATAATTATAGCCTCAACGATGAAAGGATCAAACAATATTTAGATTTTAAAAAAACAAAGGAAATAAAAAGTTTATTAAAGTTTTTACTCAATTAATTTTCAAAATATTTTCAAATTTTCAAAATGAAAAATATTTTATAATTAATTACATAATTTGATTATTTAAATAATCCTAAAATATAAAAACTTAAAATGGAAAATATAACCATTTACCTAATAAACATTTATTATGAGATTTGAAGACAAAGACGCAGGACAAAGTCTTCGTACATCGGATTGCCCTGATTGGACTGACAAGATCGTGGGACCCACACATCCGGTCGTCTCAAGGCATACCCGGCATAGGGAGTGCGGCAAATCCGAATCTAATCTGACACCAGATTGAGACAATTTTTGACTCATCAAGTTTGTTAATGGCCATATAACTATGACAATGTAAGTGTCTAAAACCAAAGTGATTCATGGAAAGCGATTAGCTTCTAAGATTACTGGATAGAAGAACGTCTCTAACTATGCATTCTTTCTTTACCAGGAGGCTTACTGCAAAATATTAACCAAGTAGCACGAGGAGGTTACAAAACCTCAACGTATCAAAGTATTCTACTTCTCATCAAAGAACACTCATGGTGGGTTGGGATTCACTGTGGAGATTGTGCTCCATTCGTAGCTTGAGACCCCATGGATGTGTGGGCTCAATTGCTTCATCCATCCCAGCGTGTGGTCGACAATCGAGTTTGCATATCGAGTACAAATATCTAGGAATTGAGTTCCTCTATAGGGTCAACTGAGAGACGTGTAGATCAAAGAGAATCTAAGGAGGGTGGAAAGTTTCCTACCTTCTTCAGAACAAGTGTAGACAAGCAAAATTATGGGATTGGAAGACTAAGAAAACCCTATTTGGTTTATTAGTAGTGCCAGTTATCCTCTGTGGTTGCGAGATATGGGGGAGTAACATGTCAAGCCTCAAATGGCGGCAAATAGAAAAAATCCAAAAACATCTAATCACAAGTAGCCTCAAAGTCAAATCAACGGTTCCATATGATATACTTTCAGTTGAGGTTGGTATGTTTCCAATTGAGGCTTCAACGATCATTCATTTGCTAAGTTACCTAAAGAAGGTTGAAAATATGGATAAGGATCGATGGCTCAAGTTGGTTGTCAAAGAAGAGTTAAGTCATCAAAAAAAGATGTGGACGAAGCAAAATAAGTGGTTAGGCAAATGGGAAATAAATCTACATGACCATCCTCACGGTAAGGAGGAGATAAAAAAGTGGTTGTTAGAAAAATTCAAGACTGCCATGTGAACAACACAAGTAGGCAAAAAAAAAGCATATTATGTAAAAGAATTTAACCTCATGTGGAAGCATGATGATAAAGAGTATTTGAGTTCCACAATCCAGGGAAAAGATAAAATATTAATTGCACAATTGAGGACTAGTTACTATCATCTAAGGTGTGAAACCGAGAGATGGGCAACCCCTAAAGAAGAGTGGTAAGAAAGAACTTGCATTTTTTGCAACACAAGGGCAGTAGAAACAAAATGGCATTATAGAATGTGCATCATATGAAGGAATTCGTCATCAGTTTGATAACAATCTAAAAGTGAACAGTCTCACTGAGATTTTTGAGGAGAAAAGACTTCACAAAATAACAAATATCTTACTCCAGATTCACAATAGAATAAATAACAAGAAAAAACAAATTTGCATATGGTTTAAGTTATTTGGTGTTCCCTTAGACCATGGGGTCTCGTGGACATCATTAAAAACCATTAATGCATATATTCATAACAAGAATTACCAAATACTTTATGCGTCGAACGTCACTTTGATTCGTTCATTTATGATCGTGTGACCTAACTAAAAACAATAAGTACAGAGTATCGACACTTGTGTGTGAGATCCGAGTAAACGCAATAAATATGAAGTTCTAACATGTGTCATATTCCTATAGGCTCTAGTTAAACGACGAAAGACCTCCAGAGCAACTCCCTCTTAAAAAACGCCTTCGGTGTAACAAGTAAGCTTGCTATTCTCAACTACCAATATTAAATATTATTTATTTAAAAAGTTTTATCATTAGCTATTAGCTAAGATGAAAAATATGGCAGCTTGGTGTCGTTGTACTTCTAGATAAAATTTAGCCATTATAGAGAAAATTTAACTTAAATAAATAAATAGAAATCCCTTTCTCGGATTTCCGTTATTCCCTTAAAAAAAAATTAAAAAAACATTTTAACTAGATTTCTGTTATTCCCTTGAAAAATTTCAAAATACATTTTAAGTAGAATGGCCTAGGCACAATTCCGCACAATTCCCCAAATCTAGTTGGAGTTCAAGGCTTTTCTCCATTCTCCAAGTTCTTTCACTGCGCAGTCTCGACTCCCGATTACCCAACAAAATTCACATAGCAAAGTCGGGAGCACATTATATGTACCATGCTAGTGACGTTTTAAAAGTTCCAAAGTTTAGAAAACGATTGTCAATTCCATTATGATAATCAAATTATCAAAATAATATTCATGTAATATTTATTTATTAGAAAAAGATGTGTAATATTTAGATTTTTATATATATATTATTTGGTGTCAATTCCATTATGATAATCAAATTATCATAATAATATATCATCTAATATTTATTTATATAAGAAAAAGATCTATATATACATCTATATATAATTAATGTTCATATATTTTTATATAGTGTTGTAATTTAATATGTTAATATAGTTATGATTAAGTTTATTTGTACAAGGTCCATTGGTGGTTGGGAGTTGGTTTTGGTCTCCACTCTTAATGTTGTCAATGAGCCCAAAGTTTGATCTCGAATCATTATCAGAGTAAGGCCGAAGTACACTGCATTGTTATTGAAATGAAACCATTGTGTAGTTGAAAAGAGTTATTAGAGTAAGGCCGAAGTACACTGCATTGTTATTGAAATGAAACCATTGTGTAGTTGAAAAGAGTTAAAAACGTTGAAGCATTGAACAACCTTCGTGTTCAACTCAAAGAACAACGCAGGGAAGAAAGGGAATCTGCTTGAATAGATCATTCCCTGGTCAAGAAGTTGGGAGTTATTTTAGTTGGGCCTTCGAGCTAAGAGTAAGGGTGACACACAGGAAAAAGTTGACTCCCGCGACCAAGCCTGACCCCAATCAACAAGTTTGGTCGGCGTCGCCAATACTCAGACCTCAAAGGAGTTCAGTCAGTAGAGAAAAAGGACATGGGGGTAAACAGTCTAACCCCCAACCTCAAGTGGGCCACAGTCAGTAGTTGGGTTCGAGAAGAGGTCGGGCCCTGCTCCAAGTCGGCGCATGAGGGAAAATAGCAAAGAGAGGAGGAGGTCTTACCTCTTCCTTACTCCAGTGGGAACCACGATTTTGCATATGTAATTGTCAATTGGGAGTTTACATGGAAGGTTTTTTCCAAGAAAGAGAAAGATTTGATGCTTCTATTGCATCAAATATTTTCTATAAGCCAAGCAACTAAGAGGAATACATAAAATCTAATTATTGATGAAACTAACATACCGAAAAATCAATAGACCATTTTTAAAGCTTTGTTGTAATTTGAAAACTCGCTTACAATCCTTTCATAGTGGAGGGTGAAAGTCGTTCAGGGTTCAATGGTCAATGATCAATCTCTTACATCATGGATGGATCGTACAAAATTCATCGCAATGTGTGAAAAATGAGGAAATTTTATTGGAGAGTTCAATAAAATTAAAATAATTATTTTTCCATCGTGGATTGTCTTAATTATTTGAAGTGGAATCTATGTAAGTTTATTTCTCAAGTTATGTGGCATTATTTATATGATACATTATGGGCAAGTCCTATAAAATTAAAATATTTATGATTCGGGTTGATTATAGATATTTTAAATTTAAGTCTTATTTTATGAATTGCAATAAAAATCTAATAATTTCTTAAGTTATTTTTTAACATAAACTTAATTATAAAAGTAATGTTGACTATGTGTTCAAAAATCTTTTCGGAGAAATCACATTAGAGATAATATATCGACACGTTTCAAACCATCCAGTGTGATTCATTGTCAAGACAAGATCGAGAATCAAATCATGGCACCAGATTAAATAGAGAGACCAATGTAGAGATCCTTAATATTTTTAAGGGTTATAATAAACATCTAGTTTTTGAAGAAAGATCTTTAGAATGTTACACTATTGACTTAAGTCAAAAAATTTAATAAGACAAATATTAAAAAAAATTATCTTAATATCCATTTACCTTAGATAATAATTAAAAATCATCTTAATATCCATTTACCTTAGATAGATTTAGATAATAATTAAAAATAATATCCATTTACCTTAAAATGGATACAGATATTCTTAGGAAAAAAGGTCGTGGACCAAGTCTTTGAGACATTAATAAAGCTCGTCAGGAGCAGCGCTTCACGAATTAGTTTTTTCCATAACAATTCTCTATAAAACCAAGCCAGACATATTATATTCATAGCCATCGGCACTTACAGTTAGCAAATTCATTAATTGTTCATATTGTTTATAGCAATGGTATATTATTCATTCCAATTAATGGGGAATCCAAAGCCAGTGAGAGTTGTCATTCTGTGTTTATCATGGCTATCTCTTGGATAGCTTTACACAGCCTTTGTATTTTCCATTGCACGTCGCCCTCCCAACTTCTGCACAGATTTCAAACCAATATGATGAAATGAGACATCCATGCCTCGAAATGCGATACCAGCAGAGTGGAAAGGGAATTGCCCTGAATAGAGTCCCTTGGTCAAGAAATCGGGAGCAATTTTATTCAGGCCTTTAGCCCAAGAGTAAGGGCGACATGAAGAAAAAAGTTGACTCACACAACCAAGCCTGACCCCGACCAACGAGTTCGGTCAACCTCATCAACAGTCAGACCTCGAAGGAGTTTGGTCAATAGCGAAAAAGAACGTGGGGTAAATAACCTGACCCCCAACCTCAAGTGGGCCATAGTCAGTGGTTGGGTCTGAGAAGGCGAGGCTTATTTACGGAGTTGTCTATAATGCGATTTTTTGGAGATTCCTGTGACGGAATCCGGCGGAAGAAATTGAGTTTAAATCTTGATTTGTTGCAGTTAAAATGGTTTTTTAACTGCATATTTGGATTCAGCACCCTAAAAAATCCCTGGGACGCTTTGATTGTGCAGAAACTAGCTATCAAACTTGGGATTCCAATAAAATGCTGCCGGATTTTGACCGGAAAAACCCACCGGAAAGGCTTTCAAAAAGTCGCTTTATAGACAACTCCCTTATTTACCAGGGTATCGAGCCATAAATACGCAGGGGCAGTGTATGCCCACCACTTGATCATGTACTTGTTTCAATCTAATGGTGGGCATATTCTGCCCTCGTGTATTTATGGCTCAATAGCCTTGGATATATTGGTTGTCGTCTGAGAAGAGGTCTAGCCCTACTCCAAGTCAGAGCGTGAGAGACCTCCGACCTGCTCGAAAAGGACCCACACTAGTTAGGAGTTTATGTGGAAGGTTTTTCCCAAGAAAGAGAAAGATTTGATGCTTCCGTTGCACCAGATATTTTCTATATGCCAAGCAATTAAGAGAAATATAGAAAATTTGATTATTGATGAAATTAACATACCAAAAGATCAATAGACTATTTTTAAAACTTTGTTGCAATCTAAAAACCCACTTACAATCCTTTCATAACAAAGGGTGAAAGTCGTTCAGGGTTCAATGGTCAATGGTCAATCTCTTACATCATAGATGGATTGTACAAAACTGATCATAGTGTGTGGAAAATGGGGAAAAATTTTTGGAGTTCAATAAAAATAAATAATTATTTTTCCACTATGGATTGTCTTAATTATTTTCAGTGGAATCTGTGTATGTTTACTTTTCAAGTTATGTGACGTTATTTATTTATATAATACATTTAGGCAAGTCCTATAAAATTAAAATAATTATGATTACACATTCAATTGTAGCAATTAATTTTTAATGGAATCATAGATTTATTTTGAAGTGATGTGGTTTTCTTTATTTATTTATAAATAGGGTTGATTATAATTATGGTTTCTTTATTCCCCAGATGCCGGTGAATAGGGAGGAGTTCAGAGCGATGGGACAGGGGTGGTGGGAGACGACGCGACACCTGCCCTCCCTGTATGAGGTTATTAACGCCATCCGGAGGAGGGACGCTGGGCACGCAAGCCATTTCATTCTCACGTTAGGTGTTGTTAAGGACTCGGCTCTCGCACGCAGCGACCTGCAAACGATGGCGGCATCCATGAATGCAGCAGTTAAGGATTGGGTTAATCGAGAAGAGGCAGAGGATTATAAGGAGGGACAGGGGATGGCAAGCGCTATTCATTTGGGGGAGGTTTCAAGCTGGGTTCACGTTGTCAACGCTGAGACTGCAGCAGAGGCGCTGCGTCTGGTCTTTATAAGTTCTCCGTGGGGACTGGGGAGGTGGCCTCTGAGCAGACTGCCCCCAATCTCAGGTCGTGGGTGTATTGATCCTGGTTTGTGCAGTGCTGAGGAAAGGGGGGAGGGGGACATTGAGGGAATTGGTTTTTCCGCTCTCGTTCACTCATACTCCTTCTCTGTTGATTGTGGGCTTCATAGCTACGAGGTTGGCGGAATTCCTGCTGTCATTCTGTTTGGCGCTGGTGGGCGGAAGACAGGGGAGAAGAGTGTGGTGGGTGGTGTTTATCAATTTGTGGCCCTTCCTATTATGGCCCGTCTTCGGCAAAGAATGGGCTGCCGCCGAGGACAACCCAGGCAAGCCCCCAATTACTCCACTTCGGACTCGTCGGCCACCAGTGCGCTGTTCTCTGGTCGCTATCCGAGCACTCATAGCGAGCGAGGCAGGCGCCGCACCTCCAATCCGCCTCCAAGGCCTCCTTCATCAACTGGGTCGGCCATTTTCACATTCAATAGTTCGTTGCACCAACCGCGGGTCACGGCACACATTTCTGTGGTGTTTTACGAAACCACGCAATTGGAAGGCTCGGAAAGTCACACGGGAGGTTCGAGAGCCGTTGTTGGTCCCCCCCCTGCGTTCCAGATTGGCATTGGAATGATGCCACAACCGGCTCAAGCGGAACCAGATGGAGGCATTCAAGACGAGGAGATGCATCCTGCTGATCCCGGACCTTCCACTCAGCTCAGCGCTCCTTCTGGGGATGAACCGGAATTCGGCTGGTGCCAAATTGTGGAGGAACGTCCGGCCGAATAGCATGTTGCTGTTGAAGGTGTTCTCTCTGTTTTTTTATCAGTTCTTGGTAATCCTTGGGCGGTTCCTTAGTTCTCTGGGTTATGGATCTCTTTCGGCTTCTAATGTATTGGTTTCATGGTTTTGTTTGGGAAGCATGTCCCTTCATGGGTGGTCTTAGAGCATGGCCTTGGGATGTTTGGGATTCTATGGGTGGTTTCAGGTATAGGCTGGTTTTTTGGAAAGATGGCTCGCCTTGGAGCATTGTAATGACTTCGGTCACCTTGTAAATACCTTCTCTTTTATAATAGAATTAACTTTACCTAGAAAAAAAAAATTTATGGCTTCTTTATTTATTATTTAAAATTAGAGTTGATAAATTGCTCATATTGTTCATAGCAGTGGTATATTATTTCAATTAATGGTGAATCCAAAGCTAGTGAGAGCTATCATTTTGTGTCTATCATGGCTATCCCTCTGATCGCTTTACAGAGCCTCTGTATTTTCCATTGTACGTCACACTCCCCAACTTCTGCACAGATTTCAAACCAATGCAATGAATTGAGACATCCATGCCTTGAAATGTGATACCAGCAGAGCAAAAATGGAATCGACCTGAATAGATCATTCTATGGTCAAGAAGTTGAGAGCTATTTTAGTCAGGCCTTCGACCTAAGAGTAAGGGCGACATGAAGAAAATCGCTGACTCTCGCAACCAAGCCTGACCCCGACCAATGAGTTTGGTCGGCCTCGCCAATAGTCAGACCTTGGAGGAGAGAAAAAGGACATGGGGTAAACAGCTCGACCCCTGGCCTCAAGTGGGCCATAGTTAATAGTCGGGTCCAAGAAGAGGTTGGGCCCTGCTCCAAGTCGGCGCGTGAGGGAAAATAATAGAGAGGAAGAGGTCTTACTTCCAACCTGCTCCAGCGATGCCCACGATAATATATGTAATCGCTAGTTGGGAGTTTACATGGAAGGTTTTATCGAGGAAAGAGAGAGATTTGATGCTTTTGTTGCATCATATATTTTCTATAGGCCAAGCAATTAAGAGGAATATAGAAAATTTGATTATTGATGAAACTAACATACCGAAAGATCAATAGACCATTTTTAAAGCTTTGTTGCAATCTGAAAACCCGCTTACAAACCTTTCATAGTGGAGGGTGAAAAGCGTTCAGGGTTCAATGGTCAATGGTCAATCTCTTACATCATGGATGGATCGTACGAAACTCATCGTAGTCTATGGAATATGAGGAAAATTTCTTGGAATGTTCAATAAAATTAAAATAATTATTTTGCCACCGTAGATTGTCTTAATTATTTTCAGTGGAATATGTGTAGGTTTACTTCTCATGTTATGTGGCGTAATTTATTTATATGATACATTTTAGGCGAGTCCTATAAGTTAAAATAATTATAGTTACATGTTCAATTATAGCAATTTTTTTAACGTAATCAATGTAGATTTATTTTTGAAGTTATGTGGTTTTCTTTATTTATTTATAATTAGAGTTTATTATAATTAGGGTTTCTTTATTTATTATATATAATTAGGGTTGATTAATTGCTCATATTGCTCATAGCAGTGGTATATTATTTCAATTAATGGTGAATCCAAATCCAGTGAGAGTTGTCATCCTGTCTCTATGATGGCTATCCCTCATATCACTTTATAGAGCTCTCGTATTTTCAGTTGTATGTCACCCTCCCCAACTTTCGCATAGATTTCAAACCAATATGATGAACTGAGATGTCCATGCCTCGAAATACAATACCACTTTCTATGCATTGGCGGCTAACAGCCATAGTAATGATGGCACAATAAAACTCTATTGCTCTTAACCAATAGAAATGCAAAATAAATAAATTAAATTATCAATAAATAAAAATAAAATTAGATACCCTAATGTTAACTTTTTGAAATTTTGTTTAATTTTTGGTCAATTGCCAAATTAATTGAAATTCAACACAAAATCAAATGTGTTATAGAAAGAAAGAAAAAAAATTATTTTAACATCCACAAGGCTAAAAATAGCCAATGGGACAAATTGCTTCTTCATCTGGTTTATGTATTCGGCACTTTTCCTATGAAGCCTCACAAACAATAAATGCACGCAGCTTCTCGACAAACCCCTCACTAAATATATTATCCCAAGAGCTAGTTGCCAGAGTATTTGCATTACTTTCCCTATTGTCTTTGAAGGTCTCGCATTTTAAAATGAAATGCTTTTCCGTTTCCACTTTCTGGAAGAACAAAACATACATATTCTTTCCTCCCCCACTTCTTTTGGCATTTTCCAGTGCCCTATTTCACAACGGAGTTGATGAGAATTAGTCCTTAACTGAACAATAAGAATTTTGGCTCTCCAAAAAATATTGGCCTCTATGTATGTTTTTTGTTGATGATTATGAATGGTATTAAACACTTCAATATAGTACTTTCTCTTTCTCCCTAGCTCCTTATCCCAAGTACGCTTGTGGAACTTATCCATAACAAAAGTGTTTATCTCTTTACTGTTTATGGGACACACGTTCAAGCAAATACCCCATTTACTAAACCATTTGTTATTTTGCTACATCCAAATCTTTTTTTTTTTGCACAATATGTCATTAAAGACAACCTTAGGCCATCTGCCATCTTCCATTTGCTCAATTTTTTTAAATACCTTATGACTCACACCATAGCAATTGCTTCAATAGGAGAAACCCATGTTTCACTTAACAAGATCGCATAAGGAGCTACACTTTTAATTTTGAATTTGTTTGTAATCAAACACTTTTGAATTTTCTCAATTTGTTTCCACTGCAGGTCGGATGTATTGTTGGCCTACAATTCACAACCTTAAAGAATCACCAGAATCAGTAAAAGCCCAAAAAGAGTTTGAGTGGTTTTCCAATCCCATAATTTTGTCTCTCTACACTTATTTTGAAGAGCATAAAATGTTTTCCAACCCCCCAAAGTTCTTTTCATTTTACAGCCATCCTAGCTTAGATTTTTGTTGAAGTCAATCCAAGGTATTTGTAATCCACAACTTCCTCCAGAATATTGCCTTCAAAGTAGAACTTATGTTGGTTATGTTTTCTTTTTTTAGAGAAAACCACTACTTTTGTTTTGCTAGTATTGACTTGCATCCCCACCCTTTTACAAAAATGCTCAAGGGATAGTAAGTGCTCTTGCAAACCAAGAGCATATTCAACAATCAGAATAAGGTCATTTGCATACAAAATAATCCTTATAACAAACTTGCACAAATAGATACCATCACCCCCTTGTGAATTTAACCACTCCTCAAGCTTGTCGATATATAAACCAAAAAGGTTAGGAGACAGTGGGCAACCTCGCTTGACCTTGATATCGCTTCTAAAAATTTCATAAATGTCTGCCTAAGTTCTAATTTTGACTTTCACCTCTTCATATAGCCTATGCATAGTTGCTCTCAAATGTTTAGGAACCCAAATTTCCTGCATTTTGTACCAAAGCTTATATCTAGGAACTGCGTCAAAGGCTTTTCTGAAATCAACAAAGCAGCAAAAGACTTCTTCCTTTTTCTCCCAAACTTTTTCAATGATGTGCCTTAAAGTTATACAATGATCAACTGCAGAATGTTTAGGTCTAATACTTCCTTTCCCTTTAATACACTTATCTCCTTCTCCTGCCCACTTGCTGATTTTATTTTCTAGCATGCTTCCAAATAACTTTGCAAACAAATGGTTTATCATTATGGTCCTATAATTGGAGGGATTATTGACGTCACCACTCTTGAAAAGAGGTATTGCCAAACTGGTTGTCCAATCTGTAGGGAAGCCCTGTTGTATGATGTTGTTGAAAATTTTTGTAATGTGAGGTGCAAGAATCTTTAAGCCCCACTTTAGATACTCTACTTGGAGTTCAGCTAAGTCTTTTGCTTTTCCAACACCCAACTTCTTGATACCAATCTCTACCTCTTGCACCGTGAAGAGTCGAGTATCAGCGTTGACCAAGGGGGGAGGGTCAACCTTGGGATCCTGCTCATAGAGTTGTCTTGAATAGTCAAACCATTTAGAAGTTGTAATACTATTTTTAGTCTGCATCTTTCTCAATTGGAGCTCCTTCCAAAATAATTTGGGATTATTTTTCCCAAGGTTAGTTCTTCCCTCCTTGAAACCATGAAATTGGCCTTTTTCTTTCTTAATATATGCTTGTAAGCTTTGAGCTTTATGTTATCCTTATTTGACTCTTTCCACATTTTCCTTGTCTTTTTGCATTCCTCGTCAAACTAAGCATTAACCGAAAAGCAATTTGTTTTAGACTTCATAATTTTTTCTCTTTTGCACTCTGCAAGTGCACTTTGAATTAAATGTGTTAATTTGTTACTATGAAAGTCATGAATTGGGATTTTCTCCTTCTTGAAGAGCTTCTCTAGCGTCATTTTCAACGTATTACAATTCTCTGGAGTCAAAAGAATTATGTCCTTTGGGAGATTTGTTGAACACACTGAGTTTTTGACTCTAATTATTTTTTCCCGGTCCAAGAAAAACTTAAATAAATTGGTTTTTGATTTGATTTTGAGTCCCAAAGCTGATCTCCAATCAAAACTTCGTCCATTTTCTCACACAAACCATGTGAGTAAATTACATAATCTACTACACTTGCTCCGTTGTAAGTATTGCAAGTGAAATTACCGGACTTTTCCCATCTAGTCAAGCCATTACAAATGACTAAATCGAAGGCCCCACATAGAGTAAGTAATTGTTCACCAAAGAAATTGCAGCCCTCATCCTCTAAAATTCTTTCTCGCTGATGATTACTCTCTCTTGTAAGCCAAATAGGGTCGCAATCTTCTTTACAACAAAGAATGCTAGCTTGCTCACTTATAGTCCTAGCATTGAAATCACCCACTGTAAGGACTTCACCTAGCTAAGAATATGTTGCAATATCTACTTTTAAGGCTGCAAAGGGATCTTTGTGGTCGAGCCCTCTACTTCTGTAGATTTTTTAAACTTGCAGCGCAAAATAACATGCTACAATTCTGATGTCATTTCCATTTTCTGATATTTTAAACCACAAATGAATTGTTTATTTGAGTCTTCTTTTTCTAACTGAATGAGATGACCTTATTTTTCCCTCACTAATACCATGATACCTCGTGTCCTTTGCCATTCCCTGCTACTTTGTTCCACAATACCATCTTCCAGTATCCTTCAAACAAAGGTGTCTTGCACCCTTCATGCTCATGTGTTTCTATGGGGCAAATTATGTCTCTATCTTCTGCAATAGGCCCTAACCCAGGTCCTCATCTCCATGGGTAGTCTCTGCAGTTCCAACAAACTAATCTTAAGGAAACATGGTTATGACTTGATTGCTATTTATTTTGACATGTAAGACTCACAGTTGAGTTTTTGTCCCTGCTTTCCCACACTGACCTTGTTTCCTGATTTCCTGTTGAACAGTGTGTTGCCTCTTCTTTATTACCATCTTGCTGCTCTGTCTTGGAAGGAGGTCCAAATCGTGTTATCACAGCTTTACCTTTATAAATCCATGCTCTCTTGCCTTCATCTCTCAGTGCCCTAAACTTTAACATTTCCTCCCTCCTTTCCTCCTGTTGTCGTAAAGTTAAATATTCTTCTAGAAAAAAGCGAGAACCCCTCAACAGATGCTTCTTGCTTAGAATGATATATTTATCACGCAAGCTAGGCATGATGAATTTTATGGGCCTAGCCCTCTCACCGTTAAACTTACCCACCCTCCATGCTTGGCATATTTTTCCTTGCCATAATAACTTGTCTTTCAAGAAGTCCCTTACATAATTATTTTTGTTGCTCTATTTTGTCTTTCTTTGCTTTCTCTATCTTGCATGTTGTCAACCCGAATGTTTGTTTCTCCTTCCCTATTAGCAGAATTGCTAATAACTTGAACCCAAGTTTTGGAAACTTTTGTGGAATCTCATTTCCTTTCTTCTCCGGTTTTCTCTTCATGGTTGTCTATTTTGGCAACCGTTTTCCCTTTATCCTAGGATGGTTTCGCATTCACCGCCTCTGTACTTTCCACTACATATTTATTTATGTTTTGCACATTCGCCTTCATACGTTGCCATTTTGTCTTCCCTATGAGGAGAGCTTCTTGTAGCAATACCACTTCTTCTTTCAAAACTTTATTTCTTTCTGTTGAAGCCTTATTCTCAGTTGTTATTATATGAATTTTATGATCTATTTCCTGCTCTTTAGCTTCTAAAACCCCCAACCTCCGTTTTGCATTTAACAATTCTTTCACATAAAGATTAGATGACCAAGTGAGAGGTGTGGATATGGGACTAAAGAAGGCAGAATCATAAATGACTTATCCTCTGGACTTCTTGTTGTCAAATTCTTGCAGAGGGGACTTGTTTGAGTGCTTATTGCAAAGGGCTCGAGTATTTTCTCTTTGAGACAGTTTTTTCCTTGTTTGCTACCATTTTAGACGAGCTAGTCTTCGTTTTAAAATGCCTCGATACTATTTGGCATTGACCTAAACCCACTTCCCAGCTTTGGCAAATGAGGCAATTTTCACTTGCCCTAGATCATTTGTTTCCACGGGTTCTGAAATTTCTTGTCCTGTTGTCATGTTTGAATTCATTTCTAGTTTATTCTATTCTCTGATGCTTGAAACAACGAATTTTAAAATTTTCCCCAAAATTGTAGTTACATTTAGTCTGAGATCCACCCTTTATTTCAAGCCATGGTTGCGTCTCGTTGACATATACTCCATCAGAAGAGAAAACTGCTTAGAACATATTACCCTATAAAAACAAGATTTCGTTAAAGTTGTTGCAAATTCCCTGACTCAAACGGCGACCGTGGCGCTCCACACAGCAACCTCTGCCCAACAAAACCTCGAATAATACCCAAAAATCTTGCTCACCTGTCTCCTCGTTGCGCTCCGCACTATATGGAATTTGTTGCATCACATCCACTTCAATTGTGAAAGCAAAGCTCTCCTGCTCTTCAATCCTTTTGCCCGCTCTCCTGAGGCCGATAATATTTGTGCATGGTCGTGATGAACTCCTCAGCAACTGCACGATGTGATTATGGAACATACCTTTCATTGCATATTTTCAGTCTTTGTTTTGGGACTTACTCCCACTTTCTCTTTTCTTCTGATAGTTTAATGTCGCCTACGTATTGCTCAGCATGAATCACACAGGAAAGTATAAAGTGTCCCAAAGGAGCAGTTCTCGTATTCTTTTGCTCTGCGATCGCTCATAACCTATAAACTCCTGCGCATGCAACAAAGAAAAGAACAACCCACAGCACAGAGCAGGGGTGAACAAAGGAAATAAGCCGATGGATTCAGTGGTGGCTGGGGAGGTGGCTTTCAACAGGTTTTGCATCAGTGTTTATCGATAGGGATAATAACTATTTTTTTTCATTTGTGTGTTGCTTTGATTTGGTTGGTGACTTTAACGTTGTTAGGATATTCTGACACATAGGAAATAGTTAAGTATAACTTGGTCTAGTGTATAGTTAGGTAAACTGTGTTTCTTTAGTATGTACTTTTCGTAACTTACAATCCAACAGGGACGATATGTTCTAGACATGAAGTGATCTAACGGTTCATTCTCTCCTCAGTATTACTGACAATTGATCCATGGCTTAACACCCGATTGGTCCATGGTCTGTATTTAAAGATCATGGAGGGTCATTTGTAAAGTGACCGTTCATGAGAGAAGCTTATGTAAATTTTCTTTCTTTTACATTAATAAATTGCCTGAAGTGGTCGTGTTGGCTCAGGCCATGGATTGTTTCCTTCTTTCAGGGTTTTAACCACGTCAAGAATACTAGTGTACTGATATGTGATCTGTTTGTGAGCGGTGTCCTTTGGTGTTCTATCGGAGAAACTTACCCTGTAAATTCCTACATGGTATCAAAGCTATTTGAGGGTCGCATTCGTTGGTGATCCAAATCTGAAGTCGGTATAACTGCATCCAACTGTCGTTTCCTAGATCTATTGTTTCTGACTACTTTCGGGCCGAGAGGATTTCTTTATTGTGTTAGAAACATCTGTTCCAGTGAGGAAACCCTTTCGTTTCATGCGAAAAGGTTTCTGGTAGCCCTAGCTACGTCATTTTTAAGATCTGGAGGTATACAGTGTTTATTTTCAGTGTTAGTTATTTATCTCTCTGTTTATTTCAGTTTATTTATCTCTTTGTTTCTTATTAGCGAATCCATATCTTTCATTTATGTGTATGCTCTTTGCCCTGCAACTCTGTGCGATCTAGGCAAATCAAAAACAGAAAAGAAAGATTTTTCTCATGCGTATGCTATTTTCCGATGTGCCTTAGTGTGATCTCGGAAAATAAAAAACATTGAGGAAAATATTTAGTTTCCGACGAAATCTATCTTCAAACTGTAAGGTTTGTTTTTTTTGCATGTTTGTTTTGGGTTGTGTGGTTTTTGTTTTGTAGACAAAAAAGGCTTTCTCAAGTAAACACGCACTCCAAAACTTTAGTGACTAAAGAAAAGAACAAAAACAAAAAAAAACACCCCATCATCTTTTCCAAAAATTATTAACATTTAAACTAGCTCACTTGGTCCAAAGTTATTTCATGAGAATAGAGGTCTTGGGTAAGTCTTTCTTTTTGTTGAGTTACTTTTTCAAAAAGCACATGTAACTTATGTTTTAAAGTTACTTTATGTAAAAGTGTTCTCACCCATTATAAAGAGTGAGTCACTTATAATTTTAAAGTCTCTTTATTTTTTATTTAAGTTACAATTTAGTGGGTGGCTCATAAAGTATCTTTGTAAAAGTGATTTTCACTTATTTATAAAAGTGGGTCACAAAAAAAAAAATTAAATTGAGCTAATTAGATTAAGTTTGGAAAATGGGGGATTTTTTTTTAAATATAACATTATCATTCACTTCTGCACATTCACGTACTTCATCGGCATCTTCAACAACTTTTTTTCAAAAATCCATAACTTCTTCATCCGGAAGTTGTTTTTAAAACCGGTTTTTTTTAATCAGCGTAATTTTTCGAGATCTTTCCATTAGAACCCTTAGTTTCAGCATCTACAGCTTCAGTTTCTGTTAAAATGGAAAGTCCATGTCAAATTATTCTTGGCAGCACCAACTACTTCCAATGGTTGTCTTTCATTGAGGATTTACTTAGAAGTAAAGGTCTTTATAGAATAGCCTCAGGCCTAGAGGCTAAACCTAAAGATGAAGATAAGCAAGCCAAATGGGAAAATAGGGAAGATCAAGCACATGGGTTGATAGGGATGTCTATTTCTCCAGACCTTAGATCCCATGTCGCAGAACTCGATACTCTTGATGAAGTAATGAAACAGCGCAATAAAGTTTTTGGAATTAAAAATTAAATTGGAGCCCATCAACTCGAAAATGAGTTGATTACGTTGGACCCCAATAATTTTTCTTTCATTGAAGATTTTTTATCAAGTTCAAAACCCTTGACTTCTTTTGCAATGTGTTAAGGTTAAGAAAGAATATGGTAGCCTTATCTATTCCATTCTTACTAAGTTAGGACCAGCCTACTTTGTGTTTGTGTCCACCTTCCATTCTACAAGAGAAGCCTTTATTTCTCAAGGACAAGACTACAAGTCCCCCTCTTTTGATGTCTTTTGTGATTCTTTAATAAGAGAATAAAAAAAACTCTTACATTTTGGTCTTCTTAATATTGAAACTCTTCTAAGAAAGCCTTAGTAGCCCAACAGCAACCAAATGCAAAGAATCCTAAGCAGCAGCATCCTAAAAAGAATGGTCCTAAACCAAACAAGTGTTCTAAGCAATTTCAGTCTCAAAATGAAAAATCAATTCAACAAAATGATAAGGCAAATAAAAAGAAAGGGAAGAAGATTGATAGACATTGCAACTTTTGTAATTGTGATGGCCACTTAGAATCCAAATGCTTTAAAAAGATGGAAGCCTTGAAAGCAGCAATGAAGAAGCATAACATCCATTTGGAGCAAACTTCAACTTCATCTTCAGGAATAACACTTTATGCATGTGATTGTCAAGCATCTCGATCTAGTTATGCACTAAATGCATCTTCTTCTTCTCATTCTCACGAGTGGCTCATTGATTTTGGAGCTTCTTATCACATGGCCAAAAACAAAGCCATGTTTTCTTCTTTAAATGATTGTAACACCAAAAATATATATGTTGGTGATGATAGATCTCTCAATGTTGTAGGGACTGGAACTATTCATCTAGACAATGGTAAGTTTAATGATGTATTATGTGTTCCTACCTTATCCTGCAACCTTCTATCTGTATATCAAATAACTCATTCAGGTAACAGTAAAACCGTTGAATTTTCACCTCATGATGTTGTAATTAAGGACCTAAGAGATCCTAGATAGATTTTAGCCACTGGCATTGCTAATGATTCTACAAGGTTGTATAAGTTTAACAACTTTGGGTCATCAACTCTTCCCTC
This sequence comes from Pinus taeda, assembly GCA_000404065.3. Taxonomy (NCBI): domain Eukaryota; kingdom Viridiplantae; phylum Streptophyta; class Pinopsida; order Pinales; family Pinaceae; genus Pinus; species Pinus taeda. The sequence goes on from APFE030562309.1 coordinate 23,147, forward strand.
GGTATTTGTTGCTCATAATGATGAAGTGAGCAAACTTTGGCATGAGCGATTTGGTCACTTAAACTATCGCTCGCTTCGAAATCTATGTAAGGAAAACATGGTGGCAGGTCTTCGTATAGTATCTTGCAGAGATGGTGTTTGTTCCGGATGTGTACTCGAAAAACATCATTGGGATAGTTTTGAAAAACGTGCCTCTTGGCACGCCTCAGCCGCTTTACAGCTTGTGTACAATGATTTATGTGGTCCACTTCCAGTTGTTCCATTCTCTGGCTACAAGTATTTCTTAACTTTCATTGATGATTTCTCCAAACAGACTATGGGTATACTTCTTAAAACTCAAGAGTGAAATCATTAACATGTTCTTGGCCTTTAAGGCCTTTGTTGAGAAACAAACTGGACATCAAATTCTTAAGCTAAGATCTGATAATGGCGGAGAATATGTTAACAACAAATTCATCAACTTTTGCACTGAGCATGGAATTCAATTGCAACATATTGTTCCATATACACCACAACAAAATGGTGTAGTTGAGAGGAAGAATCACAACTTAAAGGAAATGGCTAATCATATGCTTCAATCTAAAGGGCTTAGTCTTAATTTTTGGGTAGAAGCAATTAACTGTGCAAATTACATAGTAAATCACACTCCTACTAAGGTTTTAAAGAATATCACTCCAGAAGAAGCATGGAGCTCAATCAAATCAAATGTAAGTCACTTTCGTGTTTCTGGAAGTGAAGCATGGGCCCATATTCCTTATGAGAAACATAAAGCCATAGAACCTAAGAGTGAAAAATGTATTTTTATTGGATATTCTGAAGATGTCAAGGGATATAGACTTCTTCCACCTAAATCCAAAAATGTTATCATTAGAAGAGATGTAAAGTTTGCTAAAAATATATTGGTCTATGAGCCTAGTTCAATGGATGTGCCACCTCTCTCTATCCCTTCTATTTCTGAAAAATATTTCTTCTTTAGATGATGACAGCAAGGATGACAATTCTTCCCCACCTTCTTGGGATCCTCCTTCAGCTCCTCAGCTTCCAAAATGGGTTTGTGTTACTCAGGCTACAACGGGTGCTCTTGCAGGTGATCCTACAGATCAGCAACGTACACGTTCTCAGTTCGATAGAGCCTCTTCTTTACTGGCTCAAGCTTCAGCGAATTATGATCCTAACACCTTTGCAGAAGCTTCAAGCCATCCAGATTGAGACGCAACTATGAATGAAGAATATTGTTCATTATTGGCAAATGATACATGGGATCTTGTTCTCTTCGAAAGGGACGAAAACTTGTTAGATGCAAATGGGTTTATAGAACCAAGTTGGGACCATATGGAAAAGTTGATAAACATAAAGCTCGTATTGTCGCTAAGGGTTTTTCACAGGTTGAGGCATTGACTATACTGAAACCTTCTTCCCTGTTGCCAAAATGAACTCTATCTGCCTTGTTCTTTCCGTTGTTGTCTCTTTCAAATGGGAAGTCCATCAAATGGGTGTTAAATCTGTCTTCTTGCATGGGGACTTGCATGAAGAAATCTATATGGAACAACCTCTTGGCTTTATACAAACAGACTCCAGCGTTGTATGACGGCTTAAGAAATCCCTTTATGGTCTCAAGCAAACCCCTCGGGCTTGGTATGCCAAAATAGATAGTTTTCTTTTAGATATTGGCTTTTCTAGGTGTCATTCTGACAATATTGTCTACACCAAGAAAGTGGGTAAGTCTCTTATCATTCTTGTTCTTTATGTTGATGGTCTTATCCTTACTGGTAGTGAGCCCAACCTTATAAACCATGTGAAGTCCAGCCCTAAAAAGCAGCTTGAAATGATAGACTTAGGACACTTACATTATTTTCTTGGTCTTCAAGTCTTGCAATCCAAGGAAAGTATTTCCCTTTCCCAGCCAAGTATGCTTGTGATCTTCTACGCCACTTTCACATGGAAGACTGTAAGCCAGCTCCTTCTCCCTTCCAGTCTGGAGCCAAACTTTCAGTCACTTGTACTTCCCCTGAAGTTGATGCTACCTTAGACCATTAGCTTGTAGGAAAACATTTGTATCGGACCCATACTCGTCCTGACCTTTCCTTTGTTGTTGGCCTTATTGCTCGGTTTATGCAAAACCCACATGAAAGTCATCAGAAAGTAGCTAAAAGAATACTTTGATATGTTCAAGGTACAATTCAATTTGGGATTCATTACAGTGCAGAAGCATCTCCTCTATTGGTTGGTTTCATTGATTCCGATTAGGTTGGTGACCCTGATGATCGGAAGTTTACTGCAAGTTATGTCTTCACTCTTGGTTTTGGACCTATTACATGGGCTTGCAAGAAACAAAGTGCCATTTCTCTTTCTTCAACAGAGGCTGAGTATCATGGCGTCGTAGAAGCTAGTAAGAAAACCCTGTGGCTTCGTCAGATCCTATCAAAGTTTGGCTTTCAGCAGCAGCATCCGAATACACTTTGGTGTGATAATCAAAGTGCCATTCAACTATGCAAAGATCTAGTCCAACATCAGCGCAACAAACACATTGAACTACACATGCACTTCATCAGAAAGCTCATTCATGACCATGTTCTCGAAGTACAATATTGTTCAACTGATGATCAAGTTGCAGACATCTTTACAAAGGCTCTCTCAGAGACGAAGTTTATTAAACTTCGATTTATAGTTGGAGTTCAGGAAGTTGTCACTAGGGGGGGGGATAGGTTCTAATTAAGGTATTCTGACACATAGGAAATAGTGAAGTATAACTTGGTCTAGTGTATAGTTAGGTAAAGTGTGTTTCTTTAGTATGTACTTTTTGTAACTTACAATCTGACAGTCACGATATGTTCTAGACAAGAAGTGATCCGACGGTTCATTCTCTCCTCGATATTACCGACGCTTGATCTGTGGCTTAACACCCGATTGGTCCATGATTTCTACTTAAAGAGCATGGAGGGTCATTTGTAAGGTGACCATTCATGAGAGAAGCTTATGTAAATTTTCTTTCTTTTACATTAACAAATTGCCTGAAGTGGTCGTGTTGGCTCAGGTCGTGGATTGTTTCCCTCTAAGGGTTTTAACCACGTCAAGAATACTAGTGTACTAATTTGTGATTCGTTTGTGAATGTTTTCCTTTGGTGTTCTATCTGAGGAACTTACCCTATAAATTCCTACAAATGCATTCTCTCATTGCTTACATCTATCTTTATGTAACAATTTTTTCCCTTGACTCATGCCATTTTCATGATGCACGCTACTATTATCTTTGTCTTCATTCTGGCTCTATGCCATGGCATCAAACAATCTTCTTGAAATTGGACCAATGTTCATGAAATGTCGCCTTCTCTTGTGCACATCGACCACCTGGTATTGACTCTACTGTCTCATTTTCAATTTTCTTTGTATTCTACACGTTGGATTCGACATGATGCCCATTCTTCTTTTTTCTGCCACCAATTTTCGTTGTGGGCAAAAACATTTCCCAAATGTTTTAAGCTTAGATATTTACAAAAAACAGAAAATAATAATGATTATCTTTGCACTTATTTCAACATTAAAAAAACACATGCCTTGTCTTTCACATTCCTTTGTCCAAGGTGCCTTCTAATTCTGGATTTGACCTCCATGATCTTTTCTCATTTTACATATCGGAGAATCAGTATAACTCTGATACCATGTAGGATAATATGGTGCGCAAATAATGGCAAGATAAAATAAAAGAAATATTTTATTAATAATCTTGCAATGTTGCATCTGTCACACGCTATGTGTTGCCATAGATTACATTAATAACACACACTAAATCAGTATAACTCTGATACCATGTAGGATAATATGGTACACGAATGATGGCAAGATAAAATAAAAGAAATATTTTATTAATAATGTTGCATCTGTCACACGCTATTAGCTGCCATAGATTACATTAATAACACACCCTAGTTATTATTGAGTGTAGATTTTGTAATGTCCTCTCCCAATTGATTGAATAAAGGGGGACAAAATAGCCTATCTGACCCCCTACACTATAGTCTTGAGAAAGGGGTAGAAAACCCAAATTTTCCAATGTTGGGGCAAAAGTTGGGTCGGCTCGAGCAAAAAGACCCAAAATTGGGAGTTGCACCCACAACCCCTCACATTTGGGAGCCCATGAGCCCATGAGCCCATGAAAAAAATCTATAAATAGAGGAGAGTTGAGATCAAATGGAGATCATCAATTTTGGATTGGAATATCTCTGATTTTCTTGAGCCTCAGTCTCTGAAGGTTTTAAGACCCTTTTTTCCCTACTAATTTTGGTAGTGAAATATTTCACCCTAGTTAGTAAACTCTTCCTTTATCTTCTGTTCTTGTCTGGAATGGTGGGTTTCATCCAATTGGGTAGACAGCAAGTTTTTGTTGCAAATCTAGGGCAAAACTCAGATCTGTTGAAGCTGTTCTGGTCAGATCTGTTGTAGGCAGGTTTTGTTGCATTTTTTCTTGTGGCGAATTGACCTTTCTGTAGCAGAATTGCGTGATATTCTGGGCAACTTCAGAGGGCATTTCCTGAGGCAGTTTGGCCTTCCCTGAGGCAGATTTGGAGCAATCTGTTTGCAGGTTCGTTGGAGACAGCTTGATTTATTGGATTTGCGGCCCAATTGGAAGATATTCTGAGGAATTTGGGGCTGCAGGGCTGCAGACCCGTCTGGTTGAAATCTGAGACGGCAGCGAAGGAATTTTCTGTGGTTACTCGACTGGTCAGCAAGCTGGAACAGCAAGATCTGTGGGCACCAGACGCTCACTTAGGTAGAGGGGAACTGCAGTGAAGCCTCCCTGACGCACCGAGGTCTGAGTTTAAGCCAGCAAGGAAGTTGTCTAGTGTCGCCGGGATAATCCACAGTCAGCATCTGTCACAACAAGGGCTATTTCAAACACAGATCTCATTCAAGGATCCACGGGTTGCATCAGCTCGGATCAGGAAGGGACAGTCCCAGGACAAGCAGATCCCTGTGCAGTAAGAGCAGAATAGCACAGTAGATAAGAAATTGTTATAGCATACCTGGACTTATTAGTTTAGTATAGTTACAGTGTGTACTGGCTTTGCTGACACCACAAATCAGCGTTCTCCTTCGTTGGATACGATACCTATTACTTGGGCAGTCAGCCCTATCTGCTGTGAGATTGCTGAAGAACTTAATTACTGTTGGAATTCTTCCATGCTACTGTTACTGTGAATGTGCACTACTGCTAGACAATTATATTGCTGTAAAGATCTTTATATTCATGCATGCTCATTGTTAGAGAGTGTACTTCTGTGTATCATCCAATTTATTAGTAACCCTAGGGGAAAAAAATCCCCTTGGGAACTTACAGATTTCCACAGCCAGTCATTCATAGATAATTTGCTGGAGTGAATTGTTTCAAGCTAATACACACAGTTCACTCCAGAAGACTATCTACAACACCCTACTTGATTCGGTGATTTGACCACCAAATCTCAAACCTCGTTATTTAAATTTTATCATTACAGTGGCTCCATATTCAACACATAACATGATTCGTAAATAACACTTATTGAATGTAACCATTCTAACAACATACACCAAGAACATGTATAATTATCATCTTGCAAAGCAAGGTATTGTGACTATTATGTAGAGCTACATTTCAATTGTAGTACTTGTTTAGACTCTAACGTAATGCATGTCTCAAGGTGAATAGTCAATTACTGTAGAAATGGACTACTATAATAGGTTCAAAATATTAAACTGATAGGGGTCATCCAATGCAAAATCTCAATGTTTTTCTCTTCAAAAGTACAGCATGACCAAGTTAGGATTTCCATATCAAAGATTTTCCATGCCTCTCTTCAAGTTTGTTTGTTTTCAAATGTTTTGCTTCTTTTGCAGTGCGTTCATGTAGGTTTTGCCACCCAGCCAGCACAAGGTCCGCAAACAGGAAGACCTGATCAAATTGAAGAGTACTGGTCTATATTGCAACCTGTACTTTTAAAGTTATATGACAAAATGAAAAACTGTAAATTCACCAATGCAATGAGCTAGGCTTTGTATTTCAAATATGTGCAGTACCTCTTCGGGTTTCTTTATTTTCAAATGTTTTGCTTCATTTGCAGTGCAATTCTTGTCCTGTATTATTTTGACAGTGAGGCAGCGCAAGGTCTGTGAATGAGGAAGACCTGAAAAAATTGAAGGGCAATGGTTTCTAACACAATCTGTACTTTAAAGTTATATGACAAAATGCAAAATGTAAATTTAACAATGCAGCAAGCAGAGAACTTGGTTTTTCTGTTATGTGATACTATTTTACAATGTCCAAACAAAACCTTTTGATACGAAGAATGCTACATATGAGAACACAATGGCATGCAATAAAAATAAAAAAAAATTGTTGATTTTCAAAGACTTGGGATGGCATGCAATAAAAATAAAAAATTGTTGATTTTCAAAGACTTGGGAAATCGGACACGATCTTAATTCCACAATTCTGCATTTTATTTTACAAAGTTGAGCAATGTCCACTAATACAAAGAACACTAAATATGTTCATTTGATGACATACCAAAAACATTGGCATACTATTACTGGCGCTTTTTATATACAATTTTGGGACTCTCCTGCATTCTTTTGTCACTGAACCACTTCACAATAGCCTTACGTGGCAAATTTGTCAGGTGTATGATATTATCGACCATCGCATCCTGCATAATCAAATCAAATGTTTGAAATACAAATTTTTCACTACCTTTCATCTTTATTGAAATTGACTTTCAGAAAAATGAAAATTTTGAAATATTTCCTAATCGAAGTTCACACAAGATTGGAGCAAAGGTGACTATAAGTTGAAATATTCCTTAAAAAAGAACTAATTAGGTACGTGAAGATTCCCTCTCAAATGAAGTTATATTTTCCAGTAATTCTTTATCTGATCTTCCAGATGATGAGAATGAAAACAAGGTCCCAGATATTAGGTTCCAAAACGACTAAAATGACTTCAGCCTTCTGCCTTTTCTGACTACCAGTGGTTTCAGAAGGTTTTGAGGTGCCCTGGAAAGAAACCCTCTATGTTAATCCTCTGTCCTAGAGACTATTTTATTCTTCAACATTTCATGTGTAGTATGTGTTGATGGAATCATGATTAATTTGGGTATTTTGTATTTAAAATACTAAAATATCTAGATATAAAAGCCCTCACCCAAAATTCCCTTCACAAACCCTAGTTGTTGACAATAAAGGCCCTAAATCACCTAAAGAAAGCCCAAGGGAGGTGCACCTTGGGTTGGAGGACACCTTATATGGATTAAAATATTATTTTCACCTCTTTAAACTCTAGATGGATGAAGCCCTGATTTAGAATGAAGGTAGATGAAAGATTCATTTGCTTGAGGCATGGTTGGAAGTGTAGAAGTTTCCCTCCTAGCTTAGATGAAGTTATTTTGGGAGAGAGAAGATAAGTGGCATTTTAATGTGTTGTTCTTCATCTTTCTTTCTTTTTCTTGGGTTGATTTGATGGCAAAAATTACTAGTTCAAGTATGTTGATATAACCTTTAAAGAAAGCAAATTTTCTCTAATAAAAAAATGTTGGGGTTGAGGTGAAACCCTCCCTTCATCTAGACTCTACCTGCAAACATTATGTTTATTGAAGCATATTTCTTGTTGTTGTGTACAAGTTAGAACTATTCAACCTATTTTGGGATTTGCCCTAGCTAGAGTTGTTGGTTAAGTGTGGCACAATTAGGCCCTCTTGATGTTTTGGTGAAATCACAATTGAAGAATGATGTATTGTTGGTTGTTTGATATGTTACCAGATCCGGCACATTGGGGTCCAGGATCCACGGATCTGATCCGGATCCGAATCTGCCTTGATCTGTCCAAGAAACTGCAACATGGCGGATCTGAATCCGCCTTGATCCGTCCAAGAAACTGCGATGTGGCATTTCCCAGTTTGTTGGAAATGGATCCCGCATTTTGGAAACAAATCCCATATATTGGGAATGGATACTGTGTAAGTACGACCAGATTTCAAGTTTATTGCAGCACGGTTTTTAGTTTTAGGTTTTTTTTTTCGAATAGCAACAGCACAACAGAGGACGATTCGCCAAGCAACAACCCAACTCGGGTTTGGAATTCATTTAATTTTAAATTTTTGTAGTGTTTAGATTCTAGAACCAAACCTGCAATGTTTCAAAATTGGTGGTGAATGAATATTAAAGTTCGAGATAGGCATCTCACCAACCTCTTACAGTACAGAAATGTAGTGTGGAGCATGCTTGAAAGCTTTAACGCTTTCTCCATTTCAGCTATTCCATTTGGAACTGCCCACACCAAAGAAATCCAGGGTTTAAGATTTATAGTTCCAAGGAAGCTCGCATAGTGGGGGGCGTAGCTCAGAGCTTGCCTAGAATTTATGCAGTCGTGGACAATCGCCAAGCAGACCACCAAGCATCCATCATTGAGATGGAAGGTAAGATGTGTGATCAAGTCACTTCTATTTTGGTTGACCCTATCTCTAAGTACAGCTATGTCAGCCTGAAGCTTGTGGAAAAGTGCAAATTGATTAAGGAATTGCACACAGAGCCATGGCTATAGTTAAATTGGAAATCGGGACAAAGAGAAAAGTTAGTCATTGGGTGAAATCATGTGCATTTGAACTCAGTGGCATGCCCACAGTAGCACATTTAAATTTGTTGCCATTGGGTGAGTATAGCATATTATTGGGCATGGACTGAATGTACTTGCATAGGACCAAAGTGGATTGTTTTGAAAAAGCAACTGAATCCTTGGATGACTCGGAAAAGGAAAATATTACAAGGCAAGCGAAAACCAATTTCAGTCAGACTAATCACAGCAATGCATGCTAAACACAATAGCTGGAAGGGCTGTAAATTATTTGTTGCGCAAATATCCAACAATAAAGAGGCTAGTGACAGCGTCGGGTAAGAAGAAAGTGAATTTCTGAAGAATTATCCTGTGTTGCAGCAATATGAGGATGTGTTTCCAGCGGATATACCTGGTTTACCTCCTCATAGGGAAGTCAATTTCTCTATTGAATTGGTTCCTAGAGCAGCACTAGTGTCCACAGCACCATACAGGATGAGCATTACTGAGCTGCTAGAGCTAAAATTGCAACTAAAAGAAATGCTTGATAAAGGTTACATACGGTAGAGTGGGTCGCATGGCGAGCTCCAGTATTATTTGTGACAAAAATGATGGGACGCTCTGACTCTGTTTTGGCTATTGGTAATTGAATAAAGTAACCATTAAGAACCAATATTTGTTGCCACAGAATGATGATTTATTCGATTGGTTGAGGGGAGCAGTAGTACTCTCCAAAATCAATTTGAGGTCTAGGTATCATTAAGTGTGCATCAAAGAGGAGGATATCCACAAGATTGTTTTTAAGACAAGATACAAGCATTATGAGTTTGTAGTGCTTACTAATGCCCCTGCCACTTTCATGTGTCTAATGAATGGTGTGTTGCGTCCTTATTTGAACAAATTTGTCATTGTTTTCGCTGATGAATATTGGTGTATTCAAGAACTGAAAAAAAGCATGAACAACGTTTGGCAACAGTATTGCAATGCTAAGAGAGAATAAGCTTTATGCAAAGCTTAGTAAATGCAATTTCTTCCAATCACAAATTCATTACTTGAGGCATATTGTCTCAAGGGAGGGAGTAGCAGTTGACCCAGAGATGATTAAGGCAATCATGGAATGGCCTACACCAATGTAATATTCCTAATTAGCCATGGCTAATTGGAATATTCGATTTTGTTTTTTTTTTGCTTTCTATAGTTATTTGTAAATAAAAAAGTGAGGAAGGGGGACAAACGCACTTTTAGAATAAAAAGTCACTTCCTAGTAGCTCAACGTTGTGACTTAAAGGGGAGCCAAGGGAGCCAAAGGAGGACGCAGAAATGGAGCCCACGCAGACACATGGAGGGACTGCACAGGAGGGAAGGAACACGTGGCAAGAGAAGAATCACACAGGAGGAGGTGAGCCTTGGGATTGAGAGAGGCAAAGGCTATAAAGGAGAGAGGAGTCCCCTCATTTTGCTCATTCAATTATGAGCATTTGAGCTAGTCACTTCGACTTGGAGCACGCTGGCTATTTAGCCTGTCTGCAGCACTGTTTAGTGCACTGAGTGTCTCTGTTCGGAGCTCTCACCCTTAGCCCCGGGGGACTTCGAGTGCCTACTCGGGCAAGGTAGTTTCAGCCGTCTTTTTGCAGTAGTTCTGTTCTTTGGCATTGAGGTGGAGCTGAGCATTGGAGGACTGCGCAGTTTTGAGAGAGAGGGACGCAGTTCTTCTGGGGGCAGTTCCGAATTGGGGGTTTGTGGTGGAGTTGAGTCGGGAGATTGAGCAGGAGATCAGCTCTTGCATATTGGAGGAGTTTGGCAGAGTTTCAAGCAGTATTTTGGAGGATTCTACTCAATGGCAGCGCAGAGCCTTGAGGGACTGCGTGATTCCCCAAGGGGGCGATTTTTGGGGGTTGGCCATTTCAAAAAAGCTTTCTAGGTTTTCTGGGTTTTCTGAGTAGAGGCTGATTCCAGAGTTTCAGCATTTTCTGAGGAGGGGAACAGCCCCAAATCCTCATTTTATTTCCAGCAGTAACAGCAGCACGACAGTTCTCCAGCAGCATCCACGCAGATCAAAGAGAGGCCATTCCTTTGCTATTCTGAGTGTATTTCTTCACTTGCCTGGTGCAAGTCGAGGTGCCATCTTCCGAATCACCTCCTGTACTCATTCCATTACTCAGTATAATAAAATGGCTTAGTATTTCTCTTTGTATTTCTCGAGTTTCTGCTTATATTTCATGTTTATATTATTATATGTTGCACCACTGTTATTTTTGCACTTTGAGCTTCCCGATTATTATATCATTTGTACGTATTTGGTTGGAGTTTGCTGGGGTTTGAGGGATATCTCGGGAACGGGATATTACAGTGGTATCAGAGCATAGATCTGGCTCAGCCTGTGGAGCTAGCAATCTATGACACCAGGGGAAAAACCCTACATCTATTACAGAGGTCGGAGATACAGAGACACTGGGCATAGGTTGGAGAACACTTACGGAGAGGGAGACTGTGTTCCGGTGGAGGACGCAGAACAGGAGGAGCCTGTGGTGGACGCAGAGCAGGAGGCTCCGATGGTAGATGATGACGGGAAGAGAATTGCAGATATGCTCCTCAAATCAGTACAGGATCTGTCGAGACAGATTGAGGTGATGGGGCAGAGATTCACGGCAGTAGAGGCTAGACAGCATGAGAGCCCACAGGTTTTTCAGGTTGGTGAGGGATCGGGCGCATCCTACCATTTGCCAGAGCAGCGTGATACTGTGTAGCAGGTGGCCTCACATGCCCCTACACGCTCTACCATGCCCACTTTCTTAGGAGCAGACACGGGGGCCGTAGCCCAGCAAGAGGCAGAGCCCGGACACATGGGCGATTATTTTGCAAAGTACCAGGCCTATGGGAAGGAGTTCAGGGAAGCCCTCTCATTCAGAGATTTTGTTCAGCTCCAGTGGGATAGCAGACCCCACGACCATCACAAAGGGTACCAGCATTACCATGATGGTGACACCCACCGTGCAGCGAGTAGATTCTACTTGCCTACGTTTGATGGTTCATCAAACAGTTCGGCAAAGTCTTGGGTGGAGAAGATGGACATTTATTTCCAGTTTAACCAGATGTCGGAGACAGAGGCCATCAAGGTGGCAACATTGCATTTGGAAGGTGAGGCCCAGGATTGGTGGTTTCATGGGATGGTTACACTAGGGCACTCAACAATGACGACATATGCCGAGTTTGCCAGGAGACTGATGGAGCGATTTGATCGGAGGGATCCAGAGCAACATTTTGTTGAGCTAGCGAGGCTCAAACAGACAGGGAGCCCAGAGACCTACGTTGCAGATTTCCTGAGGGTCTCTGTGATGGTGCCAGACCTATCCACGGCACGGAGGGTCTATATGTATGTTGAGGGGTTAGCAGAGCCACTTCGGGGTTTAGTCCGATCCACTAGACCAGCCCACTCTAGGATGCTATCAGCAGGACCCGGGACTTACAATTTGTCTTACCCAGGACTCGGACACCTTACCCCCAGAGACAGACTTTTCAGTCTAAGGGGAAGGATGTGAGTATTCCACCTCCAAAGGGGAATCCAGGACGAGTACAGCTTGACAACGATGTCAGGAGGGAGCTGAAGAAGAAGCGGTTGTGCTTCACCTGTCAGGAGCCATGGGCACCAGGGCATAGATGTGCTGCTGGCAAGGCACATTTTATTGAGGTCTTCTCCGAGAGTAGTGGAGAAGAGGATGATGTGGAGGCAGGAGATAACCATGCCGTACAGGGACCTTTGCCACCTCCACCGCCAGCAGCAGGTGGTGCATATTTTGCACCCATTGGAGGGGCCCTTGTAGCCTTGCGAGGAGTTCCCAAGTATCTGACGCTACGCGTACGAGGGACAGTATGTGGCCAGCGAGTATCAGTTTTGGTTGACAGTGGGGCTACCCACAATTTCATCGATGCACAGATGGTTGAGCGGAGAGGTATACAGACAGAGAGCTTCAATGGGTTTTCAGTCTTGGTCCCAGGAGATCAGACCATGACGTGTGCTCATTATGTTCCAGAGCTTTCAGTGACGATGGGCACCTATACATTGAATGACCACTTTTTCGTGGTCGATATTCCGAACACCAACATGATACTGGGTGTTCAGTGGCTTATCACTCTAGGGAAGGTCACGACGGATTGGAAGACCCTAGAGATGGAGTGGGATGATGAGAAGACAGGGAGGCATGAGAAGATACGGGGATAGCACACATATCTGCCTGAGACAGTTTCAGCTCATCAGATGGAGGCAGTCTTCCGAAAGGGAGACATAGAGTGGGCAGTAGAGTTGCGTGCATCAGAGGCAAGGACTACAGGGTAGTCGGTACATCCAGAGATACAGTCCATCCTTGATCGGTATGCCATAGTGTTTGGGGAGATTGCACCAGGACAGCCACCGGATCGGGGGTTTGAGCACACCATCGAGCTTGAGCAGGGCATACAGGCAATGATCACCACCCCCTATAGGCACCCCAAGGCCTATCAGGATGAGATTGAGCGGGCTATCCAGGAGTTGTTGGCTCTTGGGCACATTCGGCCGAGCACGAGTCCTTTTGCTTCTTCTGTGGTGTTGATGAAGAAGAAGGACGGTACATTGAGGATGTGCATTGACTACAGGGCCCTGAACAAGAAGACCCTAAAGAACAGGTACCCCATACCCAGGATCGATGAGTTGATGGACGAGTTGAGAGGAGCATGGTTCTTCTCAAAGATTGATTTGAGATCTGGGTACCATCAGATTCGCGTGAGGGAGCAGGACATTCCCAAGACCGCCTTCAGGTGCACTATGGGCACTTTGAGTTCTTGGTGATGCCTTTTGAGCTAACCAACGCCCCCACTACATTTCAGTCCTGCATGAATCACATCTTCCGTAGTCACTTGAGGAAGTTTGTGTTGGTATTCTTTGATGATATTCTCATTTACAACAAGACTTGGGAGGAGCATCTCCAACACATTGAGACAGTATTGTGTATCTTACAAGAGCAGCAGTTCTATGCCAAACCCTCCAAGTGTGAGTTTGGGTTGACGGAGATGTTGTATCTGGGACACATCATAGGGGTGGATGGAGTGAGAGTCCACAAGGAGAAGATCAGGGCCATCAGAGAATGGCCGGAGCCGAGAAACGTGACTGAACTTCGAGGATTCATCGGCATTTGTACTTACTACTGGAAGTTCGTCAAAGGTTTCTCACAGCTTGCTGCACCCCTGACAGATTTGACGAAGAAGGGGGCATTCAGTTGGTCGGATATAGCGCAGCGAGCCTTTGACAGGCTAAAGGAGATTATGAGCAGCTGCCCAATGCTTGCGTTGCCAGATTTTACGCAGCCATTTGTTTTGGAGTGTGATGCGTCGAGAGAGGGGATCGGCGCAGTGTTGATGCAAGGAGGTCACCCTATAGCCTTTGAGAGCCGGAAGCTCCTTCCACATGAGAGGTTGTATTCTATATACGACAAGGAGATGCTGGCCATCATGTATGCATTGGCCAAGTACCGGCAGTATTCCGTGGGCAACAGGGTCAGGGTGAGGACTGATCACAATAGACTCAGGTTCTTTTTGGAGCAGAAGCAGCCACAGGAGAGGCAGCAGAAGTGGATCAGTAAGATTCAAGCATATGACTTTCACATTGAGTACATCCAGGGAAAGAACAACGTGGTAGCAAATGCCCTTTCACGTAGACCAGCCACGTTGTCTCTTATGAGCTTGGACGTAGACTGGAGGGCTCGACTCTTAGTAGAGTACTCCAAGGACAGATTTGCATGCGAGGTTCTGGATGGGTAGATGGCAGATGAAAGATACAGGGTGGTCGATGAGATCATCTACTACAGGTATCGGATCTTCTTAACTGAGGGGTCTCAGCTCAAGAAGAAGATACTCCAGGCATCACATGATTCGCCATTGGCTGGTCATCAGGGGTTTACCAAAACCTACAGGGCCATTAGAGAGAGGTTCTCATTGAAGGGCCTCAAAGAGGACGTACTCCAGCATGTCCGGGAGTGCGATGTTTGCCAGAGGAACAAGGGGGAGATGAACCATCCCGCGGGATTATTACAGCCTCTTCCCATTCCAGAGGGGAAATGGGAGTGTATTTCGATGGACTTCATCACAGGGTTGCCCATGGTATACGGCAAGGATTGCATCTTTGTCGTCGTTGATCGACTGACAAAGTACTCACACTTTTTCACCATATCCGCACACTACACAACAGCACAGGTGGCTGAGCTGTTCTTCAGAGAGATCTTCAGGCTACATGGTCTTCCTAAGACCATCATCACTGACAGGGACAGCCGTTTCATGTGCGGGTTTTGGCAGGAGCTTTTCCGGTTGGTGGGGACGGAATTGACACCAAGTACTAGTTATCACCCACAGACAGACGGGCAGACAGAGAGAGTTAACAAGTGACTAGAGGGCTACTTGCGTAACTATGTCAGAAGGCAGCAGCGAGCATGGCTGAAGTGGCTGCATCTAGGGGAGTACTGCTACAATACTTCACATCACATGTCCATTGGTATGTCACCATTCTATGCCTTATATGGGTATCATCCTTTATCTTTTGCTGACGTGATGTTTGGTGATAGCAAGGCTCCTAGAGCCAAGTTTTGGATCCAAGAGAGTCAGGATATCCTCCGAGCTCTCAAGGATAACATGGCTACAGCGCAGAACCAGCAAAAGCTGTATGCCGACAGGGGTCAGGTGGAGAGACAGTTCGAGGTAGGGGACATGGTCTACCTACGATTACAGCCATACAAACAGTCGTCACTAAAACAGAAGGGGGCTGAGAAGCTCAAGCCCTGCTTTTATGGGCCATACAGGGTGATACGCAGGATTGGACAGGTTGCATATGAGTTGGAGTTGCCCCAAGGCAGCAAGATTCATAACGTTTTTCATGTATCATGCCTGAAAAAGGCATTGGGGCAGCAGGTGATAGTGACAGATGAGCTACCACCCATGGATGATGAGGAGCATTTGGTATTGCAGCCGAAGGCTATCATTGATACCAGGGAGAGGCAGCTGCGTACCAGGACGGTCTGGGAATTCTTGGTGAGGTGGAAGAATTTGCCAGATGAGGATGCCACTTGGGAGAGTGAGAAGATCTTGCAGCATCCATCACTTTAGTTGCTTGAAGACAAGCAACATTTTGCCAGGGGAGACTATAATATTCCTAATTAGCCATGGCTAATTGGAATATTCGATTTTGTTTAATTTTTGCCTTCTATAGTTATTTTTAAATAAAAAAAAGTGAGGAAGGGGGACAAACTCACTTTTAGAATAAAAAGTCACTTCCTAGTAACTCAACGTTGTGACTTAAAGGGGAGCCAAGGGGGCCAAAGGAGGACACAGAAATGGAGCCCACGCAGACACATGGAGGGACTGCATAAGAGGGAAGGAACACATGGCAAGAGAAGAATCACGCAGGAGGAGGTGAGCCTTGGGATTGAGAGAGGCAAAGGGTATAAAGGAGAGAGGAGCCCCCTCATTTTGATCATTCAGTTATGAGCATTTGAGCTAGTCACTTCGACTTGGAGCACACTGGCTGTTTAGCCTATCTGCAACACTGTTTAGTGCACTGAGTGTCTCCGTTCGGAGCTCTCACCCTTAGCCCAGGGGACTTCAAGTGCCTACTCGAGCAAGGTAGTTGCAGCAGTCTTTTTGCAGTAGTTCTGTTCTTTGGCATTGAGGTGGAGCTGAGCATTCGAGGACAACGCAGTTTTGAGAGAGAGGGACACAGTTCTTCTGGGGGCAGTTCCGGATTGGGGGTTTGTGGAGGAGTTGAGCCGGGAGATTGAGCAGGCGATCAACTCTTGCATATTAGAGGAGTTTGGCAGAGTTTCAGGCAGTATTTTGGAGGATTCTACTCAGTGGCAGCGCAAAGCCTTGAGGGACTGCGTGATTCCCCAAGGGGGTGATTTTCGGGGGTTGGCCATTTCAGAAAAGCTTTCTGGGTTTTTCTAGGTTTTTTGAGTAGAGGCTGATTCCAAAGTTTCAGCATTTTTTGAGGAGCGGAACAACCCCAAATCCTCATTTTATTTCCAGCAGCACGACAGTTCTCCAGCAGCATCCACGCAGATCAGAAAGAGGCCATTCCTTTGCTATTCTGAGTGTATTTCTTCACTTGCCTAGTGCAAGTCGAGGTGCCATCTTCCTAATCACCTCCTATACTCATTCCATTACTCGGTATAATAAAATGGCTTAGCATTTCTCTCTGTATTTCTCGAGTTTCTGCTTATATTTCATGTTTATATTATTATATGTTGCACCACTGTTATTTTTACCACTTTGAGCTTCCCGATTATTATATCATTTGTACGTATTTGGTTGGAGTTTGCTGGGGTTTGAGGGATATCTCAGGAACGGGATATTACAACCAAAGAATGTGAATGAGGTCAGATCATTCATGGGATTGGTAGGTTACTATAGGAAGTTCATCTGAAACATATCCAAGATAGGTCATCCTATCACATCATTGCAAAGAAAAGAAAAGAAATTTGGATGGACAGTTGAGTGTGCAAAAAGCTTCAAGCAATTGAAACAGTTGCTCACGAATGCACCAGTGTTGAGAATTGCAAACCCTGATAAGGATTTTGTAGCATGCACAGAGGCCTGCAAGGAAGGCTCAATGGAGTGTTGATGCAGGAAGGTCAAGTGGTGTGCTATGAGTCCCGAAAGCTAAATGAACATGAACAAAATTACGTAACCCATGATCTGGAATTAGTTGTCATCATCCATGCATTGAAGATGTGGGACACTACTTTCTTGGTAGAAAATTCACCCTAATGATTGATCATGGAGGGCTAAAGTATTTATTTGAACAGCCAAGTTAAATGCAAGGCAGGCAAGATGGCTAGCCACGCTCAGCGAGTTTGATTTCGAAATCAGATATATAAACGGCAAAGAGAACAAGGTGATCGATGCACTTATAAGAAGGATTCAATTGAATCATCTGGCAACCATAAGCTTCTATGAAGAGGACCTGGGGTAAAGGGCCAAAAACGCAGGACAACGTGATGAAAAGTACCAACAAATAAAGGAGAAGGTTGTAGCAAGATGGTGAGGATGAAGAGTATCATCTCACAGGTGATGGCCTAATCAAATTCAAGAATAGAATCTGCGCCAAATAGTGAGGAATTGAAGGGGCTCATCATGAAAGAATTCCACAACAAGCCATATTCAGGCCATCTCGGTTACCAAAAGACTCTCATAGCCATAAAAAAATTATTTTTGGTCAAATTCGAAGAAAGAAGTGGTTGATTTTGTTGCTAAATGCATAGAATGTCAACAAGTGAAAGTAGAATGAAAACATCCAACAGGTTTATTGCAGCCCATTCCCATTCTGGAATGGAAGTGGGAGGTGATCTCCAGGGATTTCATTACAGGCTTAACAAGGACCTCCAAACAGCGTGATGCAATTATGGTGGTGATTGACAAGTTGAGCAAGGTACCTCACTTTATGGCAGTCAAATCCACCAACTCAGCTAGTGAGGTGGCTCAAATTTTCATAAGGGAGATTGTGAGGTTGCATGGAGTTCTGTTAATTTTATATAACAATGGTATGTTCTATGCTTAGCACAATTAACTTCAATGTTCTTTTACCAACCCAATGACAATTTCCAATTATTTCCAGTAGCAATCACATTAACTTAATCACATTGACAATAAATATAGATAGAACATAAAAACATATGCAGAAAAAAAGCCAAGACAAGAGGACACCAGATATGGCGGATGCCAGGGAAAAACCCCAATGTGGGGAAAACCCTTTGATCAAATCTTCTTATTATTATTCAATAGTTCAACAGAGAGAGAGAGTACAAAAATCAAATTCACTTGTCCAATACACAGTCAAATCATCCCTATCAAATTATGCAGTCAACTGTAGTCAATTTCAGCCCTAACCAGAAAGTCAATGCTAGTCAAAACAGTAGCAAAACTTCACCAATGCAGCTCGGTCTTCCTTGGTCAAACTCGGCCTAAACTGGACGTCAAATGCAGCCCAAAATAGCTCAGTCAAACTTGTCAAAGGAGAGAGAAAATTTGTTGTGATTTTTTGCCGTCAAAACAAAAGTCAACCTGAAGTCAACGATGGTCAACATGCCCAGAAAACATTGATTTTTGTGCCCAAAAATGAAACCTAAGGAGATTGAAACTCTGCCCCAGAAAATGCAGTCAAACTTGGTCAATAAGGCCTTGGTCAACGTTGTCCTGAAACTCTGAAATTTCGGCCTGCAATCTATCCCAGAAAATCCGTCCTTCATCCACACATGTGAGAAAGAGAGATGATCCCCAAGTTGTACGAATCAATCAGATTAGGAGAGAGAACAAATGATGAGTGAGTGATGTCCAAATGAGTAGAGAGGTCACTCCTATTTATACAATTCCTTGAGGGTGAAAGGACACATATATTGGGCTTCGTGAGCCTACATTAATCTGAGGTCGACCTTAACAATTTGTGCATGAGAGAGAATAAATTCAAAATTCCACTTCTACTTGTCCAAATGAGATGATCTTTATATCAAATTTGGACCTCTCAAAAAGAGGAATCCAATGCAATAATCATCTCCACCATATGAGTTGTCCCAAGGTGGAATTTGGCCCTAGTTGCCAATTTTAACACTCTCTTTCAACTAGGACAATTCCACCTGTCAATCCATCTATCATCACTGCTCTGCTCTGCTTTGTTGAACCATGAAATAATAATGAAGAAGTGATCGAGAGTGAGTCACAATACTTTACCACTTTCCACTAACACAAGTCAGTCCTTGATCCCAGATCAAGTTGTTGAACACCATGCATCCTAGTCATAGGGAGTACGGCAGTACACAATGCATCTATTGGTAGTGCTATGGTCCCTAACCACTTTTCCCAACTCATTGGCCAAATGAGAGGTACTTCCCATGAGTCACAGACTCCATGGCTAGGATGTATGTTGGGGCATCAGCAGGAGAAGGTGAACCACTCATCCTGCTCATATGCCATAGGAGAAGGTGAACCACTCATCCTATGCATATGTCAATCATAAGGGAAGGTGAAACACTCACCCTACACACATCAACCATGATGGGGTATCACAGGGGAAGGTGAACCAATCACCCTATGGTCGCTCATAGCTCCAAGAAGTACCCCAAGCCCCCAGGAGCTCCTAGAGCTTAGTGTCCAACTCATGCATAACCCTAATAGGAGGGTCTTTCCACGACTCCCAGTCTCTCTCGGAAGGTTAAGAATTTGACCTTCCCTAAAGGCTTCGTGAGAATGCCTGCGACCTACTCATTTATCTTGATGTGTTGGAGCCTTATTGCTCCCCGTTGTACCATATCCTGAATAAAGTGGTACTTGATATCAATGTGCTTGGAGCAGTCATGGAACACGGGATTCTCTGAAAGGTGAATCCCACTCTGGTTGTCACAGAAGATCATGGAGGTATCTAGCGCATGCTCAAATAGCTCACCAAAGAGCTTCCTCAACCAAACAGCGTCACAACAGGCCATACTCGCAACAATGTATTTGGCCTCGATGATGCTTAAAGCAATTGATTTCTGCTTCCTACTCATCCAAGATATTGAAGACGATCCACCACACTGCCAGCCCAGTGAGCATCAGTATATCCATGTAGCCTCAAATTACCGGTAGTGTGTCTCAGTCCATAATGGATTGTGCCCCGGAGATATCTCAAGAGATTCTTAGCAGCAACCCAATGAATGTGATGAGGCTCGACCATAAACTGACTCAATGTGTTCACGGCGAAGCATATGTCAGGACGAGAGTTTACCAAGAACATCAAGGCCCCCACAAGTTGATGATACTCGGAAGGGTTCGCTAATCCTGGCCTAGCAGCACTTCCACATAGCTTCTTGAAGTTGAGTTCCATCGGAGTAGACATGGACTTGCAATCTACCATCCCACATCTCTCAAGTAGCTTCACAATGTATTTTCCTTGAGAAAGGAAAATCTCACCTGGCTTTTGCCAGACCTCCAACCATAGGAAATAGTGCATCAGTCTTAGGTCCTTCATCTCAATTTCGAAAGCCAACTCCCTCTTGCATTGATGAATGAGAGGGTCATCACCTGTCAAAAAGAGATCATCCACATAGAGGACTAGAATGAGAGGCGTGTCCTTTTCAACCTTGAAGTATAGGTTCGGGTCAGCTTCACTCCTTGTAAATCCTAGCTTCATAAGATAGCTATCTATCCTCTCATACCAAGCCCTAGGAGCTTGCTTCAAGCCTTCAACCCATAGAGGGCTTTCTTTAACCTACATACATGTGTCTTACGATCTTGAACTTCGAACCCCTCAGGTTCTACATAGACTTCCTCCTTAAGCAAGCCATGCAAGAAAGCAATTTTGACATCCATTTGGTGTAGGCTCCATCTTTGCGAGGCAGCAAGGGCTATGATCGAATGGATAGTGGTATATCAAGCAACCGGTGCAAATATCTCATCATAGTACACTCCTTCCTTTTGAGAAATGAACCTAGCCTTGAACTTTTCAGCACTCCCATCAGCTCCATGTTTGATTTTGTAAAGACATTTTGAAGTGACCACAGACTTGCCCTTGGGTCTAGGAACCACATCCCAGACATCATTCTTCATGATCGACTCATATTCCTCGTTCATTGCATCCTTCCAGACTTGGTGCTTCACAATTTCTTCGAATGTACATGTCTCAGATTGTACAATGGTACTCATTACAGCGAAGTAACCTTGGTACCTGTTCGGCTTCTTGCTTTCACGAAATGTTCCTCTTGGTGCAACATGTCTTTCAGTATCTTCAAGAGTATCTTTGAGCCACAAAGGTCTTTTTCTTGATGTAGAGGGCTCACTAGGAGGCAGATCAATGGGATCCATTGGACCTTCAACATCAGGCACGGGATCATCTGTCGGAGATTCATCCTGCTTTCTTGCATCATCATCATTGTCCTTCCTAGTAATAGGAAGATCTCGGACTTTCCTAAGAGCAGAATCTTCATCGAAAGTGACATCATGACTTATTTCCACTTATATTTGAAAAGGCACATAAATTCTATATGCCTTCAAAGTTTCACTAATAGCCTACAAACGTTCCTTTCTTCCCAGATGCACCTTGCTTGTTTCTTTTCTCTTTTGGCACATGAAAATATACGGGACAACGAAAAATTCTAAAATGAGAAACATCAAGTTGCTTGCCAGTGAAGACTTCTTCAGGTGTCTTGAAGTCTAATGATTGATGCAGGCATCTATTTTGAACATACACAACGGTGTTGGCAGCTTCTTCCCATAAGAACTTTAGTAGACCTTGGTCATGAAGCATGGCACGGGTGGCTTCTATGTTAGTTCGATTCTTCCTTTCAGCAACACCATTTTGTTTAGGGGTATATGCAGTAGTGGTCTCCCTCTTAATGCCAGCTTCTCTATAATAGTCATTGAATTCATTTGACTCATATTCGGTCCCATTATCGGTCCTTAATATTTTGATCTTCATCCCTGTTTGATTCTCAACCAAGGCTTTGAAAGAGCGGAACCATTTGAACACTTTGTCCTTCTTCTTTAAGAAATAGAACCATGTTTTGCGAGAGAAGTCATCCACAAAAATTGCATAGTACAAATATCCTCGCAAAGATGTTACAAACAAAATATCTAATAGATCAGAATGGCCCAATTGAAGAACATCAATAGTTTGACTTTCACTTAAGGGAAATGGTCCCCTTGTATGTTTTCTAGTTGCACAACCCTAACAAACTCCTTCACGATCTAAGTTGAATTCGGGCATACTAGTGGCCATCTTCCTTACATCAGGTAAGGCTTTGTAATGAAGGTGAGCAAACCTTCGGTGCCATTATTTGGATTGAAGAGAAGTATCACAAGTCATAGCTGAGCTCCCTCCAACCCGATAGAGACCTTCAACCCTAAATTCGAGTGTGAATGCATCTTTCGGGTTCCTTTTCCAAACACGAACCTTCCCATCAATGAATGTCACCTTGAAACCTTTATCTTCCATCGCAAAAATAGAGACCATGTTCTTTTTCAGATCAGTGACATACAACACTTCTTGGAGGATTTGACCTTGATTTAAGTGAAGAGTGACAGTCCCAATTCCTTTCACGGGATAAGTGGCATTATCCCCAAGTATAATCTCCATATTTGTCTTCTTTACAATCAAGTTTGAGAGGGCCTCCTTCTACCCAGCGAAGTGCCTTGAGGCACCACTATCAATCAACCAATGATTCAATGTATCTAAAGAGGTGGTGGTGAGGGCAGAAATAAGATAAAATTCTTTTTGCTTTTATACAACATTAACTTCTTCATATGAGGAGTTTCTCGACTTCTTGGGAAGACGAACATTTCCATATCGAGCAGCGGGAGCATTCCTCTTTCCTTTGTTGTTGAACCTATCGTTCCTTTGATTGCCATTGCCTTTGTAGTTGTTGTTATTGTTGTCATCATCTCTTGGAGTATCCTTCTTGTGAGGACACTCTCTAGCAAAGTGGCCAAACCTGTTGCAATTGAAGCATCTTCCTTTTCTTCCTTCTTTAAATCCCGACTTGAACCCTTGACCTTGTCTTCATGGACCAGCATTGTTCTTCCTTTTAGCATGAGCAGAGAAGGCAGTAGGATTGTTTCCATTTGAGGGCTTGTCTCTTTCCATCATCCTTGTTTCTTCTTGAGTGCATCTAGCCAATAATTCATCAAATCCCGGAATCCTGTCATTATTGAGGATGCTAGTATTAAACACGTCCCACTCTCTTGTAAGGCCTCCAAGTGCAATAAGAGTGAGCTCCTTGTCACCAATAACTTCTCCAATACATAGGAGATCATTCTTGATTTCGGTAATCCTCATGAAGTAGGATTGAATGGATTCTCCTCTATCCATCTTGATGTCTTTCAACTTGTTCTTCAAAAAGAGGACTTGATTTGCATTATTTACTCTGAACATCCCAACCATTTTGTCATACATCTCCTTAGATGTTTCCAAATCAGAAATATAGGCAACCAAAGGCTTGTGAATAGAGTCAACAATAATTTTCTTAGTTTTAACTTCACCTTTCTTGTACTTTGCTTTTGCAGCAGCGGATGCACTTGATGGAGGCTCCACCACTCTTCCTTTGACATAGCATCATTTTCTTCCAAAATCAAATCTAGAGACATCTTCCATGCATGATAGTCGGATTTGTCCTTAAGATTGTCCTCGGATTTGAAGTAAGATGTAGTCATCATTGAGACTAGTTCCAAGTACCAGCTTCCCTTAGTGATTTATTTTCCTTACTCTTGCTTGGGATTTGTCTTCACCTGAGCTCTGTTACCATGTTAATTTTAGATAACAATGGTATGTTCTATGCTTAGCATAATTTACTTCAATGTTCCTTTAGCAGCCCAATGACAATTTCCAATCATCTCTAATAGCAATCACATTGACAGTAAATGTAGATAGAACATAAAAACATATGCAAAAAACAAACCAAGACAAGAGGACACCAGATATGGCGGATGCCAGGGAAAAACCCCAACGTTGGGAAAACCCTTTGATCAAATCTTCCTATTATTATTCAATAGTTCAGCACACAGAGAGAGTACAAAAATCAAATTGGCATGCCCAATACACAGTCAAATCGGCCCTGTCAAATTATGCAGTCAACTGCAATCAATTTCAGCCCTAACCAAAAAGTCAACATTGGTCAAAACACCAGCAAAACTTCACCAATGCAGCTCGGTCTTCCTTGGTCAAATGCGGCCTGAACAGGAAGTCAATTGCAGCCCAAAATAGCTCAGTCAAACTCGTTCAAAGGAGAAAGAAAATCTTTTGTGATTTTCTGCGGTCAAAACAGAAGTCAACACTGGTCAACATGCCCAGAAAACCTCGATTTTTGTGCCCAAAAATGCACCCTAATGAGATCGAAATCTTGCCCCAGAAAATGCAATCAAACTTGGTCAATAAGGGCTCGGTCAATGTTGTCCTGAAACTTTGAAATTTTGGCCTACAATATGTCCCTGAAATTCGTCCTTCATCCACACATGTATGAGAGAGAGAGAGATGATCCTGAAGCTATACGAACCAATCAAATTAGGAGAGAGAAGAAATTATGAGTGAGTGATGTCCAAATGAGGAGAGAGGTCACTCTTGTCTATACAATTCATTGAGGGTGAAAGGACACATCTATTGGGCTTCATGAGCCTACATTAAACTAAGGTCGACCTTAACATTTTGTGCATGAGAGAGAATAAATTCAAAATTCCACTTTTGTTTGTCCGAATGAGTTGATCTTTATATCAAATTTGTACCTCTCTGAAAAAGGAATCCAATGCAATAATCATCTCCATCATATGAGTTGTCCCAAGGTGGAATTTGGCCCTAATTGCCAATTTTAATAAGTTCCCAAGAAGGTCATCTCATATAGGGATGCTAAGTTCACTTCCAAGTTTTGGAAGGAGCTATTCGCAAGTTTGGGGACTGAATTGGCCTTTAGTATTGTTTATCATTTGTAGACGGATGAACAAACAGAAAGGGTGAACTAAATCCTCAAAGACATGTTGAGGATGTATGTAATGCACTAGCAAAAGAAGTGGGAGGAGTATCTTCCACTTGTCAAATTTGCATATAATAATGGCTACCAAGAGTCCTTGAAGATGAGTCCATTTGAGAAATTGTATGGAAGGAGTTGCAATACTCCTATCAGCTGGAGTGATCCAATAATCAGGGTCCTTATTGGGCCTGATATGCTCAAAAAAATAGAGCAGTAGATTAAAATCATCAAACAGAATTTGAAGGTGGCACAAGACAAGCAGAAAAGCTATGCAGGTCAGCATAGGGTACATAAAGAGTTCCAAGTTGGGGAACACGTATATTTGCAGATTAAGCCCAAGAACAGTTCATTAAAGATTGGGTCATGTGCCAAGCTAGCACCTCGTTTTTGTGGACCTTTTGAGATCCTTGAAAGGATTGGACCAGTAATCTACAAGCTGGCCTTACCTCCATCAATAAAAGACCATGATGTTTTTCATGTTTCTTTGCTTAAAAGATATGTACAAGATTCTAATCATGTGATTGATTGGCCTGTGCTACGGGTAGAACCAGAGGGAGAGTTCCAGCCATAGCCACTATACATCCTAGATCGAAGGAGCACCAAGCTCCAGAATCAAGTAATAGAGCAAGTCAAAGTGCAGTGGAGGCACTTTGGGCCTGAGGAAGCCACTTAGGAAATGGTTGACACAATGAGAAAAGGATGTCCCTTTTTGTTTGTTGGTTAAAGCAAATGTATATGAACTGCGTTGAAATTCTAATGTTCTATTTTGTAACAATTACTTATTCCAAAACTTCTTTTTGCTGCAATATTAGTTAAGCAATTGTTGATAGAACATAAACCAAATGCACAATTGAAGGCAATCAAGAACAAGATAAGACAAAAAGAATTTAGATCCAATGATCAGGGCAAAACCCACAAGGAAAAAACCCAACCAGATTCCTCTTCTATTATATATCAATTGTTCAGCAGAGATACAAAGTACAATGAGAGATCAGGGGAATGAGTAAGTTCACCCATATCTGAACAAGTTGTGGCATGAAGATCACTAGTAGCAACAGCGGATGCAAACATTGAATCAACCTTCAAGTTGTGCTCTTACTCTCCAACTCTCTCTCTCACAATCTTCTTCAAGTCTCTCCAACTCTCTCTCTCTCAAGTTTGAATCCTTCTTTCACAATGCACAAGTAGTGAGAATGAGATGATATGAGATACATATATATAGGAGCAGCAACAATTTTGGGCATAAAGGAGGAGTAATACGCATGCCTTGAGGAGTTACATATGCCATTTAAGGAGGTATACATGCCTTTGTAACTCATGCCATTAAGGAGGTACGCATGCCTTAGTAACTCTTGTCATTAATGAGGCACGCATGCCTTAGCAGCTTATGCCATAAAGGACATAATGTAACATATGCATTAAAGAGTGCGTAAGAGGAATCTTTTATGACATGCTTTAATGGGTTTGTAAGAGGAATATGCCATGCTTTTAAAGTGTGTGTAAGAGAGTGTAACATATCCATTAAGTGAGAGAGAGTAACATATGCATTAATTGAGGGGAGTTACATATGACATGATTGAGAACCATGATTGAGAGACATGAATTTCCTTTTAATAATAATATAATAGTATCATAAACGATAATAGTAGTAATAATAATAATATTGATGATTGAGTCGAGATTAAACTATTAGGATCGATTAATGATAAGTTAAGTTATTTTCCATCAACTATACTTGATTACCAATTGAAGTAAAGTGATTTACTATTTTTGGAAAGTCATGATTGAAATGATAGACATGACTTTCTATTTTTAGAAAGTCACCCTAGAATTATTAGAAATGAGATTTTAATCAAGGAAATTCATCCCTTAGCTGTCAATTTTCAACAAACTGTAAATGTTATATAGAGTTATGTATATAAAGCTCCATAAGCAATATTTGTTTGTTTTAAGCATGTCTTTTGTGTTGCATATCGATAAAGAACACTAAGGATGGTGTTCCCCCAAGGGGGAGGGGTTTGTGACAACCCCAATTGTGTAACCTCATTTTGCAATGTAAATAATTTCATAAAAGAATTGCAGGTTGAGTTATGGGACACCGATTACAGGGACTGGATGTTAGAAACAAAAGCCAGAAAAGATTTTCTTACTTTGATAATAGCTTGTGATATATTTGAATTATATTATCTTCTTATATCTTCTTTTCATCAAGCAACTATCAAACCATAAAAAGCATGAAGATCACAAGAACAATAGAACACAATATGTAGGCTTTCAACCAAGGCAAAACCCCTCTCCTAGGAGAAAACCCAGTCAAAATTCTCTTGTTCTTATAGAACCAAGTCAAAATGAGACATCCAAGACCTCTAGACCAAGACAAAGATTCCCTCCTAACACCAAGTCAGCCCTCCAAATAATTCTCTCCAAACAAGACAAGGCTTCCAAAAGTCAATGAAGATCAATGCTTCAAAGTTTTGTCTCAATCAAGGTTTTCGCCTCTACTTCAGGTCTGCAATTTCATCCTGCAACTTTGGAACTGTAATCTGCCCAAAAACCCTAGAAAACTTTCACATGGGAGTTGCAACAAGATAAATTTCAGATCTTTGACATCGCTAGGGCTTCTCTCTCCTTCATTAGGGCTACTCCTCTTTCTTCTACCTTCGCACTTCATTTCTATTGCAGATTGAAGATGTGAGTGATATCTGTCCTAAAAGGTCGAAGTCTTCTCCAATATATACCTTTTCCAATAGGTCGAATAGCCACATCAAAACCGAGTTGTCACAGGTAGGGCCGACTTGGTCTTGGAGGCAAATCTAACTTTCTTGACTCAAAATATTTCTTCTTTCTTCATATAAATAGTCCAAGAAGGGTGTAATACATATGGAAAAAATTCTTGACTCATAACAAACCCTATAAGCATGAAATGCATGCTTTGACCTAGGAGACAAATAAAAGAGCATGAAACCCATGCTTGACAATAATTTTCTTTTTCTTCTTTTTCACTTTTTACAGTAAATATACAATGATATAAATACATAGACAATTATGAAGAATGAGCATAGTTACATTTTTCAACACGAGGGAGGTTCCTTCCCTGGATGGTATGACCTTCTTAAGGTAATAAAATTTGACTTGTTGGGACAGCCATTAAAGGTTGGTTGTTCTATGTCTTAAGGGACCGATTCATGAATTTAATGGAACTGTAGGAAGTACGCAAGACCATGCACTATTAAAAGAAGAGGGAAGCAAGAAGAGTGTTGAGAATTCAATAGGGCAATGAATATGTTAATTCTCTTAACTTGATAATTGTTTGTGTTACCTTTTACTTATTAGCTTTGTTCGTTATTATTCCATTGTATCAAACAGCGACCAAAACAGTAAGAACACTGACACAGTATATAGGCAGCAAGCCAAGGCCACAACCCCTCCTCTTGAGGGGAAAACCCGTAAATCTCTTATTTATCTTTCAAATCTTTCAATTGGCGAATACCATGACCCAGACTCAGACAAATACCCTCCAAGATCAAGTCTACCACGTCCTCCTGTTGCAATATCTTCGACCTCACAGTGGATCCAAAATTATGCTCCCCAGCAACTGTTGTTGCTTCTCTAGGAGACTTCGATCTCCCTCTAATAGCCTTCCTCTTAACATTGCTTGGCTTGACTTGAGTCCTAGGGCTAGTAGGATGCCCTAAGAGCCCTTCGCTTGCCTTCCCTTCTCTTCTGCTTCCAAAACCGAACCCCGGAAGATCCAGCACAGAAACCCTAACTTCGATCTTCCCAAAAGAATAGATAAGGCCTAGAAACACTTCGACTACCTGTTCTTCGCACTTCCTTCTTCGACTTCTCCTTCTTCTACTTCTTCGCACTTCCTTCTTCGACTTCTCCTTCTTCTACTTCTTTGCATAAGAGATGAGAGAGTGAGTGATCCAAATGGAGGACGAGTTCTTATATATATAGGCTTCCTCAAGGGTGGACATGGCTTTCAAGACAAAATAGTTTTTTCTTTACAATTTACAATGTGCCCATAGGGTCTTCCATATATGATAATGACTCTTCGACCTAAGACAAATCCTAGATGCACTCAATGGGTGCTTGACCTATAAAATAAAAGAACTTGAGCATGAAACCCATGCTCCAATAATAATAATAATTTCTTTTCCATTTTATATTTACAAGAATACATTTCATACTGTTAAAATTGGCAACTAGGGCCAAACTCCACATGGGTCATTTTATTTATGACAGTTGATATTTTTCTTGGTAGGATAATCTAAAGATCATCTAATTCTGACGTGTACAAATGAAGTTATGAATTTATTTTGATTATGGTCAAATTGTCAAGGTCGTCCAACAAACTTATGTAGGCTCAGAAACCCAACAGTCACATCTATTCATCCTCAACGTTGCACATAAATAGAAGGTGACTTAGCCTCATTTGGACACACTCATCTTCACACTTCTCTCTCTGCTCATTGATTGGGTACGGATTTCTGGGCCTCTCTCTCTCCACACGTCCAAATTTTCAAGAGAGTGAAATTTCAGGAGGCCAAAATTTCAGGAGGCCAGAATTTCAGTCTGGACAGTTTGACCAAGCGTTCACTAGCATTTGTTGACCTCCTTTGACTGTGTTTTTGTAAGGGCTATCTAGGCCGCATTTCTGGGCACAGAAATCGAGGCTAAACGTTGATTGTTGACCAACGTTGACTGCAGCTATTGCTGACCGCAGGTGGGTTGTTTGACCAGACTTTGACTGGGCTGAATTTGACTGTTTTGAGGGTTGATTTATCTTATTGTTTGGAGGCCGAAGTTGACCAATTTGCTGAGGGTCAAATCTGCCATGTTGACTAGCATTGACTTTTCTGGTTAGGGCTCTTTTGCTGCAGTTATAAATTATCAGATTTGTAAATTGTACTCTCTCTCGGTTGAACTATTGAAGACTAAAAGAAGATTTGATCAAGGGTTTCCCCACATTAGGGTTTGTCCCTAGCTGGTGTCACATCTTGTGTCCTCTTGTTTTGGCTTGTCTTCTATTGTTTATGTTTATGTTCTATCTGCGTTTTACTATCATGTTGATGTCATTGCTAATCTAGATATTGATACTGGGCTAATAAAGAAATTGAAGTAAAACTGTTCTAAAGCATAGAACATACCATTGTTGCCTAAAATTAACATGGTATCAGAGTTGAGGTGAAGACAAAGCCCAAGCAAGAGTGAAAGAGCAATCACCAAAGACAGGTGGACAAGGACAAAAGGTTCAATGGGTTCCTCATCCTACTTCTCTGCTGAAGACAAGTTCCATGATAAATCTGACTATCATGGATGGAAGATGTCTATTGATTTGACTTTGGAAGAAAAAGAAGTGATGGACTATGTGCAGGGCAAAATTCTTGAACCTCCTTCAAATGCACCGGCTGCTGCGAAGACCAAGCACAATAGGGCTGAAGTCAAAGCAAAGAAGATCATCGGGGATTCCATTGACAAGCATTTGGTGGCCTACATCTTCGAATTGAAGACCTCCAAGGAGATCTACGATAGGTTGGTCAACATGTTCAAGGTTAGTAATGCTAATCAAATTCTATTCCTCAAGAATAAGTTGAAGGATATTAAAAAGGGCAAGGACGAGGATATTCAATCCTATTTCTCGAGGATTACTGAGATCAAGAATGGTCTACTCTCAATTGGAGAAGTCATTCCTGACAAGGAACTTACTCTCACCACCCTTACAGGATTCCCACCTAAGTGGTATGTATCTAGAACCACTTTCCTCAACAATGATCGAATTCCAAGGTTTGAAGAATTGATGTCGAGATGCATTCAAGAAGAAACAAGAATGGTGGAGCAAGAAATGCCTTCTAATAGAAGCAACCCCACTGCATTCTCCGCTCATGCCAAAAGGATAAATAATGCAGGATCTAAAAGTCATTTCCATGGAAAGCCTGGATCTAAGGGAGGAAGGAAGGGAAGGCGTTTTGTTTGCAATAAGTTTGGCCAGTATGCAAGGGAGTGTCCAAATAGAAGGGACACATCGCATGATGATGATCACAATCATTCCAGGGGCAACTTCAACAACAACAATCAAAGGAATGGCAGGTCCAATGGCAAAGGAATCAAGGAACTCCAAGTATGAAGAATCAAATTTTGTTAACATTAAGGGAAAAGAGCACTATCTTATATCAGGCCTCTCCACTGCCTCTCCTCCAAACACTTTGGGAAATTGGCTAATTGATAGTGGTGCCTCAAGGCACTTCACCGGATATAAGGAAGCCCTCTCTAATCTAATAGAAAAGGATACAAACTCGGAGATCATCCTTGGAGACGATGCCACCTATCCCGTGAAGGGGGTAGGGAATGTTATCCTTCAATTGAATCAAGGTAACACTATTCATTTGCAAGAAGTACTATATGTACCTGATCTTAAGAAGACCCTGGTGTCCATTTCAGCCATGGAGGACAAAGGATTCAAGGTGGCATTCATCGATGGAAAGGTGCATGTTTGGAAAAGAAATTTTAAAGATGCTTTTACTCTTGGGTTCAGGGTTGACACTTTGTATCGAGTTGGAGGAAGTCCATTGGGAGCCATGTCTTGCGACACATCTCTACAATCTGAACTATGGCACCAAAGGTTTGCTCATCTTCATTATAAGGCCCTACCCGATGTGAGACAAATGGTGACAGGTATGCCCAAGTTCAAAGTAGAGCATGAAGGTGTATGTTCAAAATGTGTCGAAGGAAAACTTACAAAGGGACCATTCCCCTCAAGTAATAGCAAGACCACAAAATATTTCAATTGATCCACTCCGACATATCTAGTATGATGCCCGTAAACTCTTTGGGAAGATACTTATATTATCTCACCTTTACGGATGATTATTCTTGCAAGACCTGGATCTACTTTTTGAAGAAGGATGAAGTGTTCACCTGGTTCCGACACTTCAAAGCCTTGATCGAAAACCAATCCAAGAAGAAAATCAAGATATTAAGGATTGATAATGGGACCAAATACGAATCCAACAAATTCCAAGATTATTGCAGAGAAGTTGTCATTAAGAGGGAGACTACAATGCCATACACTCCTGAGCAGAATGGTATGGCTGATAGGAAGAATCGCTCTATTGTAGAAGCAGTTCATGCCATGCTTCATGATCAAGGCCTTCCGAAGTTCCTATGGGTTGAAGCTGCAAATATTGCCATGTATGTTCAAAACCGATGCCCTCAACAAGCATTGGACTCGAAGACTCCCGAAGAAATGTTCACTGGTAAGAAACTTGATGTCTCTCATTTTAGAATTTTTGGAAGTCCCGTATATTTTCATGTGCCGAAAGAGAAAAGAAGTAAATTGGGTGCATCTCGGAAGAAAGGAATCTTTGTGGGCATTAGTGAAAATTCTAAGGGACATAGAATTTATGTGGCTAGTCAAAAGGAAGTTGAGATAAGTCATGATGTCACCTTTGACAAAGATATGGCCTCAGGAATATCAACAACCTTCCTATCCTAAGGAAGGGCAAAGAAGCTGACACCGGAAATCAGGGTGCAAAAGAAGACGAAACGATGCCTGATGTTTGTTGGACACCTAATCCTCAATGGGTTAGTGTGGAAGCCAAATAGACAAAAGGAGTCCAAGAGACCTTGGGATGTGAAACCCAACGGTCACAACATGTACTATAAATGTATATCATTTGTTAATAAAATTGTATTCTCATGTTTTATCTTTCAGATTATGTTGTTGCCATGTGTGTGTCTAACATGGTATCAGAGCTTGGACCCAGGTTCGATTCCCTGAGTTGCCTTTGAGGAGGGTGTTGGAAGAATCACGGCACCTCTATAGAATCCCTCATTTCCACCCTAGGGATCTTAGTTACTGATTTGGAATGTTTACCAACACCTGCAGGTTTTGGTGTGACGGCAAACCTCCACATGGTATCAGAGCAGGCATATTCCTACCCTGCATAATTACTTTGAGCCATTTGTTTTATGGTCTTTATGTGCAGGTCATTTCTGCCATCACTTATGAATATTTTCTTAGCTAAATTCTAGCTTCCACCTCCGTCATTTCTCTAGCGCCATTTTTGGCCTCCCTCTGCTTTGTAACTCCCTATTCTAGCTATTTTCTGCCTTGCATACAGAGCGCTGCCCCTCTGCTCTTCTCTGACTGGTTTTTTTATAATTACCTGCAAATAATGCTGCGCTACCCTGACATATAATCCTGATGCATATATAATGCGTTGCCCTGACATGATATAATTCGTCGTTTCATATAATGCACTGCCCTAAAATCCGTTGTTTGTATTTTGAAATCTCCTTAATTTAACGTTTTTGTGTCCACCAACACTGTGGATTCTCTAGGTTAAACGATCTCCTCAATTTTGTCGATTTATGATTGTGAGATGGTGCCTTCACGCAGGAACGAACTACACTACATCGTTGGATGATGGCTCCGTTGAATGGGCGTGAGGAGAAGAGAATGATGAAGGCAGGCACAGCGTGGATGTGCTTCAGAGATTCAGCTATCGCGCAGGAGGCTATTCGAACAGATAGCGTTGCGGCCATTATCAACACACCAAACCCTTACAAACTTTGCCCAACCAAAGTGGGAATGAGATTTCTATGCTTTACCATTTAGGGAGAGAAATCCTGCTTGCCCGGGTTCAAAACCTCTGAGCGTTGCTTCAGTTGAAATCCTGCTAGTCTGAGTAACCAAGCCGACACCAGTCCTTACAACGGGTTTTCATCGCTCTCCTGGTAGCCTGCTCACCACTTTGCGATGAAAATCTCCATCTGACATGAATATATAATACAATGGAGGATAGCTCATAGCTTTCTCTAAAGAGATGTTCATCACCATGAAGTCTCTGAGAGCATTGAGCCTCGGCTTCAATATTTTCTCGGTGCTATAAGTCAGAACCGTCGGGACGCTCATAATAGCATTGCGAGGCAGCTTCCATTCCTCATTGAAAAACTTGAGATTCTGCCACAGTTTATCCTTGGAAATCCCCAGAAGCTAAGGGTACCTCTTAACAAGAACCCTTAACCTGAGATTGATTTATACTTGTTGTTGGATCAATTACCCCATGAGGAGGTGAGCCGATAATGTGCAGTGAGGTCATTGGGGAAGTTGAATTGGAAGCTTGTGCCATTGATGAATTAGAAATAGACATGACCGTGCATTAGCGATTTTTGAGGACCGCGAATGCATATATATAATCATTGAGGTTTGATCTGCTATAGTCTACCAGTCTTCCTCTGAGGGAGGATTCAACCTTGATGGAGAAGCCGAGACTGTAATATAATATCTGAATGTCATTCAAAGCAACTGCGATTTGAGCATTGGCTTTGTGCGTTGAATAATTTTGAATGCCATATGTTGGCACGCGTTGAAGTCCGTGTGCTATGGATGTGTTCAAATGTTTTTGGCTTTTTGGAAGACCATCATTTTGAACGAGTTTTTATACACCAGTGGCACGATTTTTACCCTCTTAGTGAGCTGAGTTATTTCAATTTTATTATTGGGCAACGGACATAGCAAGCAAGAGTTTTCTAAAGAGAAAAGCGCTGAAGGGAATTTGAAGGGCTATATTTGGAATTTGTATTTTGAAGACCAAGTATCATATGATGCATGAATTAACTACAGGGCATATGTGTGTGTCCGAATAGTTCTGGAAAAACTGTATCTGCTGGAAAAGTTGAGATTGGTATCTTTCATTGATCTGTTATTTTGCCATCGCATCAGTCTCTTGTTCTGAATGTGTTCATAGTCATACTTCCCATTATTATTATTCTACTTCTGCTATTCGAGGAATTTTCTGATTATTATACCTCCCTTTGCCATAGCAAGTGTCCTGCTCACCATTCCTTCTCAGTAAAGGGCTTGTGGGTGTGGCCTATCCTGATTTCATATCGTGTATGTGTTTGTTGTTTTGTATTGTAATTCTGAAACTTATAATTTGTTTTGGGTTTTACACTTCAGTCTATGTTGGGTTCTTTCATTTCCACGGCACAGGAGGAGGATCCCATCATTATCTGATCAATTATGGAGGCTGTACAAAGCTCTGTGTAAGCTAAGATGCCACTTTGTTGGGCGGTGGTAAAATACCATTAGCCAGGCAGCATCTGATATTTCTGGTCGGTTCATCTCTGTGCGTTCATACATGCATGAACATGTGGAATAATCCTTTCATTGGCGCGTAGCTCCTACAAGTGGGTCACTGTTGTGTTCATCATTCTTATTGGAATACTGGAGGTATCATTGACTCTTTATATATTCCATTATGGCATATGCGTTGTTAGCTCTCCATAAATTCTGTGTGATATATGAGGGCAAATTGTTTTCTTTGAAGAAGTGGCAAGATCAGAGAATATTTGTTCGTACCCTAGTCAAAGCATTTACATATGAGCATTCAAGTCCTGTCCATGACATGGTGCTATAGTTGTTGAAGTTTTGATAGCCATCATTTCTGCTTTGAAAGTGAAGGAGTATTTGAAGGATCCAAGCAAGTTTGCAGTTGTCGCTGCCCCAGTGTGGCATTGTATTTAAAACTCATTATAGTTTTTGTCTACATATATATGCATTGATTCCTTGATTCAACTGCTGCATAAGAGTTTGGTGGGCTGTATAAAGGCAATGATTGTTTTGACAAATAAAAGTAATCTTTTGTGGAGAAAAGTTTAGTCGGTTGTATTGTCAGAACATAGTGCTAGTCATGAGTAAACTCTTATTTTTATGTAATGGATTGTAATTGGTGCTTTCTGGTTGCACACTGATCATTTGCTACACATTTATAAAGGATATTGTTGTGTACTGTGAGTGGGTTTTACTTTTCTGCATTGAGTAGTAGTTGTGATCAATTTTTAAGGTGTAATTCTGACATTGAAGAAAAAAAATGGCCAGAATCAATGAAATATTAGAGTTCCTCGAAACTCTCATATTGTCTACTACTCATGATACATTAAAAGTCAGCAAAGTTTCTCTCACAGACATTCAGGTCTGTCTACAAAATGCACAAGCGAAAATTGATTTTTTGCAGCTCGAATCTCAGCTACAGCAAGAAGAATTACAACAGAGGAGTCATTCTGAACCTGTTTCTGTTCAGAACAATGAAACAGAATCCCATAAACAGCAAGACAATATTGTTGAAGTTCATTCAAATCCAGTAGCAGTTGTACATGCAGATGCAGAAACTCAGCTTGCACTTCCCAAGCCCATCATCAAACCTTGGGAAGAGCTTGTCCACAACAAACATAGAACTGGTCTTGGATATGACAAAGATGTGTCCTTTCATATTCCACGCTACTCAAAGCCCATTCAGTTTCAGAGTGTTGGATTCCTTCATGACAGTTCACCTCCAGCTGTTCTAGATTCTGCCCCTCTTCCACAGCAACAGCAACAACAACAGATTGTGAAATGCCAACATTGTGACCGAGTTGGCCATCTAAAAGATCATTGTTTTGATCTTCATCCGTGTAAGCACTGTCATAAAACCAATCATTCTTCAAACAGATGCTTCAGAAACAAACCTCCTGCAAGAACAAAGACTCATCTTGGATGGATCACTTCTTGGCAGTGGGCATCAACAGCCAAGAAGATATTTCAGTCACATGTCAGAACTTGTTCAAGAGTATTGAACAGTCTTGCAGTTGAGTTTTCTCCATCATCTCAGCTTGTATCTAACAGGGGGGGAAATGATGGTCATCTAGAAGCTTCAAAGCCACATCAAGCGAGCCTAAGCCACAACTTGCCACACCAGTTTCAGAATTGTAGCCAGAGACAAAGATGCCCCTAATCATGCCTTCAGTTGGTAATTCCTTTTCAAAGAATCTAAGACACTTCCTCTAGCAGAAGACTTCAACTTCTTGCCAGTTTCGGAAGAATTCCACGAATAGAGTTGGGGACACTTCCTCTAGCAGAAGACTTCATCTTCTTACTAGACTTGGAAGAGTTCCAGGAATTGCATTAAGCATTCCAGAGTTGTTGGTCATCCTTAAACCATCACAGGTTGAAGTTCTCCCTTTATGCGGGGTGAGACCTCCCTTTCATGGTTGAAGGTTTCCCCCTTCAAAACAATAGGAGCACTTCCTCTAGCAGAAGACTTCAGCTTCTTGCCAGTTTTGGAAGAGTTCCAGGAACTGCACTAAGCATTCCAGGGTTGGTGGTCATCCTTAAACCACTGCCCTTTATACCAACATTTCAAAGAGCACATTTAGCCTAGTGTTGCCATGCATTTTTGCACATTTTGTATTACAGCTCTCTTCTTGGACTCATATATAACCCTTCGGATTAAGGGGGGGAATGTTGGACACCTAATCCTCAATGGGTTAGTGTGGAAGCCGAATAGACAAAAGGAGTCCAAGAGACCTTGGGATGTGAAACCCAACGGTCACAACATGTACTATAAATGTATATCATTTGTTAATAAAATTGTATTCTCATGTTTTATCTTTCAAATTATGTTGTTGCCATGTGTGTGTCTAACAATGTTGATAAACTTATGGATCCTATTGATCCTCCTCCTCATGAGCCCTCCTCCTCCAAAAGGAGACCCTCATGGCTTAGGGAGACTCTCGAAGATACTGAGAGACACATTGCACCAAAGGGGACTTTCCGTGAAAGCAAGAAGCCGAGCAGGTATCAAGGATATTTGACCGCCATGAGCACTATCATTCAAAATGAGCCTTCATCATTTGAAAGTCGTGAAGCATCAAGTATGGAAGGATGCTACGAATGAAGAATACGAGTCAATTATGAAAAATGATGTCAGGAATGGGGTCCCTAGACCCCAGGACAAACAAGTTGTCACCTCTAAGTGGCTCTACAAAATCAAGCATGGAGCTGATGGAAGTGCAGACCCTCTCATTCACAAATGTAAGAGGGAGTTAGCTTCTGAATTTGAGATGAAGGACCTAGGACCAATGCACTATTTTCTAGGGTTGGAGGTCTGGCAAAAGTCAGGTGAAATTTTCCTCTCTCAAAGAAAATATGTTGTGAAGATATTGGAAAGATTTGGGATGGTGGACTGCAAGCCTGTGACTACTCCAATGGAACTTAACTTTAAGAAGTTATGTGGTAGTGTTATTGGACCTGAATTGGGAAATGCTTCAAAGTATCATCAACTCATAGGAGCACTGATGTTCTTGGTGAACTCCCGTCCGGACATATGTTTTGCAGTTAACACAATGAGCCAATATATGGTTGAGCCTCATCATATACATTGGATTGGTGCCAAGAATCTTTTGAGATATCTGCGGGGCACAATCACTCATGGACTGAGATACACTGCCAGAGATGTGAGGTTGCACGGTTATTCTGATGCTGATTGGGTTGGCAGTGTGGTGGATTGCAAGAGCACTTTTGTATGTTGTTTTTCTTTGAGTTCTACTTTGATATCCTGGATGAGCAGGAAGCAGAAATTGGTTGCCTTGAGCATCGTCGAGGCCGAATACATAGTTGCTAGTATGGCCTCCTATGAAGTTGTCTAGTTGAGGAAGCTCTTCAGTGTGCTGTTTGGACATGTGTTGGATACCACCATGATCCTCTGTGACAACCAAAGTGGGATCCAATTATCAAAGAATCCCATGTTTCATGATCGCTCCAAGCACATAGATATCAGGTACCACTTTATCCGAGATATGGTACAACAAGGAGCAATAAGGCTCCATCGCATTGGGACTGATGAGCAAGTCGCCGATATTCTGACAAGGCACTAGGGAAGGTCAAGTTCTTGGCCTTCCGAGAACGACTTGGAGTCGTGGAGATACCCTCTTATGAGGGTCCTGTATGAGATGGACATTGAGCTCTGGGAGCTCCAGGGGGCTTGGGGTACTTCTTGGAGCAATGAGCAACCATAGGGTGAGTGGTTCAGCGTTCCCCTAGTGGTTTGTTGTATACAAGGTGAGTGGTTCAACCTTCCCATACGATACCCCTTAGCGACATGTAGGCAGGATGAGTGGTTCATCCTTCTCTTGTTGAGACATCCTACCCATGCAATTTGGGACTCATGGTAAGTACCTCTCATTTGGCCAATGAATAGGGAAACGAGGATAGGGACCATAGAACTAACGATGGACGCATCATGTACTACCGTACTCCCTATGCTAGGATGACTGATATTGACCTGGGATCAATTGGAACTGACTTCGGGTCAATAAGAGTGGTATGAGACACTCTCTTTTGATTGGAACTGACTTTCGGTCAGTAAGAGTGGTATGAGACACTCTCTTTTGATAGGAACTGACTTCAGGTCAATAAGAGTGGTATGAGACACTCTCTTTTGATTGGGACTAACATCGGGTCAGTAAAGAATGGTATGATACATTCTCGATCACTTCTTCTTCTTCATAGTTCAGCAGAGCAGACCAGTGCAGAGCAGTGCATTGATGGCAGAGATAGTACAGATTGGCAAATGGATTAGCAGATGGAGTTCTCCCTAGTTGAGAGGGAGTGTTAAAATTGGCAACTAGAGCCAAACTCCACATGGGTCATCTTATTTATGACAGTTGATATTTTTCTTGGATTCCTCTCTCCGAGAGGTGTAGGATTGATCTAAAGATCATCCGATTCTGACATGTACAA
>APFE030562309.1:70488-93803 GCA_000404065.3 Pinus taeda
AGAAACTTCTTCATTTTTGTCAATAGTGATTTTGTCAATTTCATTTTGCATATTTTGTAATACTTTTTTACCTTCTTGAGAAATTACTTTTGAAATATCCGATATATCTTCTCGCGTTACTGAATTAAGTTTTAGTGTAACATCTTGGAGTGTTGTTTTCTTCTTCTTGTAAGAAAATGTTAAAAACTTTTTCTTAGTATTTAGAATAAAAGAACCTAGAGTTTTCATCCATGGTGATCCCAAAACAATGTCACTATCGTTAAAACATAAGGTTTTCACGGTGAATTGTGAGGTAAAAGTATAATCTCCAATATTTAGGTGTAGATTGCTTATATCGTATTGTTTGCCAAAAATATTTATTTATATTTGATTCAGGAATCACCAATTGAATAGCACATTTAGGACTAACATAATTACTTCTTTCAGTAGGACTGATAGAGATTATGATGTCTCTTCCTACGAGTGATCCTTTGATTTTAAATAGTGTGTAAACACATGTACTATGGGTTTCGGGAAACCTTTCATTACTGGTCTCCATTTTTGCCTTCTGTTTTTACGTAAACAATATGTCAACTGGAGCTATTTTTATTATAAATTATCACTTATTTCTTCTATATATATTTTTCAAATATTCTCCTTTAATGTGGATTGTTAAAACTTGAATACCCTTTTATTAAAAAAAATACTCCTTTATATTGTTGCCCTCTATATATGTATGTATTTCTTTATATTAAGACCCTTTTTCAAAATAACTTTATTATCTTATAATAATAATAGTTTCACTTCTTTTTTTAAATAATAAATTGGTCCCTTTTTTTAAATACATAATTACTCCCTCGATAACTTTTAATGTCACCCCACTTAATATAAAAGTCACACTTAATATAAACTTTTATGATGTCACCACACTTAATAAATATAAAAGTCACGTCTTTTCATATGACATGGTCACGATGTTCACAATACTTTTTAAGTAAAAAGTAATATTTACCTTTCACGTACGAGCTTTTGTATCCCTATTTTTTCTTTAACTTTTAAAATACCATGGGCTATTACCATGGGTTGTTTTTAAAACCTCCTGTAAAAAGTAATATTTACCTTTCACGTAAGAGCTTTTGTATCCCTGTTTTTTCTTTAACTTTTAAAATACCATGGGTTGTTTCTAAAACCACGGGCTTCTCCACGTAAAAAAATTTAAATATACTTGGTATGAGATTTTGTATCCGTTTTGTTTTTTCTTTTACTCTTTTTTTTCTTCTTCTTTTTTTTATTTTATTTACTTATATTTTTTTTTTGGTTAATTTTTTTTATGGCCAAAGACCTAGAAAAACGGAGAAAAGGAGAAACTCCCAAATTTTGAGCAAAATGGTTCAATGGTACAACAACGCGGTTGACGAATTTCGATAGCCAAGGACCTGGATCGGAGAACGAGCTCTGTGCACCAGTTAAGCAACCTAGAGGACCGAACTCCTTTGATACCAAATGAAGCGAACAAAGTTCCTTCTATAAATTAATTACTCCAGAAGACTTGGAATATAAAGATATCCATGCGGATACAAATATTATATATTAAATATGTATAAGAATAAGAATGATAATAAACTACAAATAAGAATGAGAGGCTTGCTTATATATCAGACAAGTGTCTCTTCATGAAGAGTCATGTCTCATTTAGATATGCCTCTTCAACCTAATTACTAGTTAACTAATCATTATTACAATTATCTTTATTATTTATATTTATATTATTTATATATATTTTATTCGTTACACTCCCATTGGACTATTCTTATCTTGGGTAGCTAATCCTCAAAGAATATCGACCCACGACTACTCTTGTCTTGAATGCCCTAACAAATTATCAAAGAGTATCGAATGCCAAACGGTTACCCAATCCTCCATTCTTTCTTCCCAAGTGAAGACAACAATGTAGTGTTTATCTCTCCCTCTCAATTAGGGAGGGCAAATCCACCAAACCAAGCTTGTCCCTTAAGTATACAAGCTTCTTGTTCAGAAGTGATTTCGTCAAT
Source organism: Pinus taeda (assembly GCA_000404065.3). Classification (NCBI taxonomy): domain Eukaryota; kingdom Viridiplantae; phylum Streptophyta; class Pinopsida; order Pinales; family Pinaceae; genus Pinus; species Pinus taeda. The sequence goes on from APFE030562309.1 coordinate 72,519, forward strand.
ATGTCACCTACCTTTTCATCAGTGGAGATATACCATAGTTGCAGCACACCATTTTGTACTAACTCTCGAATATAGTGACACGTGTTGTTGATGTGCTTTGTCTTTCCATGAAACACTAGATTCTCAGACAAATGAAAACAACTGATGTTATCACAAAGTATCATTGTAGGGTTCATCGATCCTTCAAACAAGTCAGATAGCAACTTCCTTAACCATACTACTTCTTTGCATACTTCACACGCTGCAACATATTCAACCTCAGCACTACTCAAAGCAACAATGTCTTGCTTTTTGCTCATCCATGAGACAACGGAGGATCCTAAACTGAAACATCCTCCCGTAGTGCTTCTTCCATCCTGTTCACTGCCTCCCTAGTCAGAATCTGTATAAACAATTGATTGGACATCATTCCTTCAATCATATTTCAGACAGTAGTTGATGGTTCCTTGCAAATATCTCAGAATATGCTTTGCTGCTATCCAATGATCATGCTTCGGCTCCACTTGGAATTGACTGAGTACATTTACTGCAAAACATAAGTCTGGTCGAGTATTCATCAAGTACATCAATGAGCCAACAAGTTGTCTATACCTAGAAGGATCCACAGGGCTTGATTCAGAACTCCTCAGTCTTTTCAAATTTGTGATCATCAAAGTGGTCATAGGTTTACAATCCATCATGTCGAACTTCTTTAGAATCTCGATCACATACTTTCCTTGACCCAAATAGACTTCATTTGATCCTTGCCAAACTTCTAGTCCCAAATAGTAATGCATCTGCCCAAGATCCTTCATGTCAAATTTTGCAACCAGTTGCTTCTTACATTCTTCAACGTGACCTTCTACACCTGTCAAGAGAAGATCATCTACATACCGAAGAATAATTACAGGGTCATTATTTTCAACCTTAATATAAAGGTTCGAGTCAGTAGAACCTTTTGTGAAGCCTATTCTTTGGAGGTATGCATCCATTCTAGCATACCATGCCCTTGGTGCTTGCTTGAGGCCATTTAATGCTTTCTTCAATCTGCAAACATATGCCTTTCTATCTTTGACTTCAAATCCCAAGGGTTGTTCTATATAGACTTCTTCATCTATGGTGCCATTCAGAAACGCAGTATTGACATCCATTTGGTGGATGTTCCATCCCATCAATGCTACCAGAGAGACTAATGATCGAATCGTTGTATATCTTGTTGTTGGAGCAAATGTTTCTTCATAGTAGATGCCTTCAAGTTGAGAGAAACCTCTAGCCACAAATCTTGCTTTATACTTACCTATACTTCCATCCCCTGCATGCATTATCTTATAGATCCACTTGGAAGCAACCAAAGATTTGTCTTCGGGCCTACGTACGATCTCCCAGACTCCATTCTTCATTATAGATTGATACTCTTCATTCATGGCATCCTTCCATTCTTGATGTTCTAAAATCTATAGCCTCTTCAAAGGTGGATGGATCTGCTTCTACTAATTTTGTCATGTATGCAGCATAACCAGAATATTTCTTGGGTCTCTTACTTTCTCTAAATGATCCTTGTGCTGCACCATGACCTTCTGCATCAAGTAGTGTGGATTTCAACTAATTAGGTCTTTTCCTTGTTTCTGGAATGACTATGGGTTGAACAGGTTCACTTGGCCCTTCTTCTTCATGGTGTGATCCTTCTCCTTCCTTGTCAATTTCCTCCTCAAATATCTGAAGTTCTTCGTCATCAGAATCTATGGAAAGTTCTTTTGACGTCTTGAATGCTATACTCTCATCAAATATGACATCACGACTAACTTCAATTTGATGTCCATCTTTCATATAGATTCTATACTATATAGGCCTTTGATGAGTTACTATACCCAACAAATATTCCCTTCATACTGGAAGGATCCAACTTCTTTCTTTTGTCCTTTGGTATATGAATATATACAGGACACCCAAAGCTTCGGAGATGATCTACAAATGGCTTTTTCCCAGTGAACACTTCTTCCGGAGTCTTGTTATCTAGAGATTTGTGAGGACATCGATTTTGAATGTAGACCATTGTCTTTGTTGCCTCTCCACATAGAAACTTAGGTAGATCTTGATCGTGTAACATTGATTTTACACTTTCTTCAATAGATCTGTTCTTTCTTTTGGCGACTCCATTTTGTTCGAGATTGTATGGGACTATCAACTCCCTCTTAATCCCAGACTCCTTACAGAATGCTATAATCTCTTTGGATGTATATTCTCCTCCAATATCAGATCTCGGTATCTTGATTCTTCTTTCTGTAAGGTTCTCCACTTCAGCCTTGAATTTTTGAAATTTTGTAAATAATTCATCCTTGGTTTTCACTAAGTAAACCTAGGTTTTTCTTGAATGATCATCTATGAATGTGACATAGTATAGATGGCCTCCAAGAGATTTTGGAGTCATAGGGTCACACACATTAGAGTGAATGAGATCCAAGATTTCTTTTGACTGTGACGCACTGCTTCCAAATGGTCTCTTGGTATTCTTGCCCAATGCACATCCCTTGCAGACACCTTCATGATCCTCCTTCAAATTCGATATTCCATCTACTATGGAACTTAAAGTTGGAAGTATTTTGAAATGTAGATGACCAAACCTTCGATGCCAAAGTTCACATGGACTAATCTCAATGTGAACTAGGGCTTGGTTTATGGGAGATATTAATTTGTAAAGCCTTCCTTCTCGGATACCAATAACTTTCGCTCGATCTATGCTTGAGTCTTTTCACCAAACAACTACTTTTCCATCAATGAAGGTTACTCTATCTACTTTGTCTTCTAAACTTGAAATAGAAAGTAAATTTTTGTGCAAACCTGAAACAAATATAATGTTGTTGAGGTGGATGTTGCTTCCATCTTCGAGTTTTATGGAAGTTGATCCAATGCCCTTCACCGAATAGCTTTTGTTGTCTCCAAGTTCCACATAATAAGCGGATTTTCCTTTTGATAAGGTCTTTAATTGGTTGGAGTGACCAGTCATGTGCCTTGATACACCATTATCAATTACCTAGATGTCTTCGTCTTGGAATGTATTAGAGAGAGCCGAGAAGAGACCTTCATCCCTTTCATTGATTGATGCCTTCTTTGAAGAGAATAGGAAACTCCATGCTTCCTTGATACCTTTCTTGAGATGGCTTGCAATTTTCTTGATGAACTTCTTCATTGTAGAGGAGATCTTCATGATGCCCTTAGAGAACCAAAGCTCTGATACCATGTTGACAATTCAATAGGGCAATGAATATGTTAGTTCTCTTAACTTGATAATTGTTTGTGTTACCTTTTACTTATTAGCTTTGTTTGTTATTATTCCAATGTGCAATACATCAAACAGCTAGCAAAACAATAAGGACAATGCAACAGTATATAGGCTGCAAGCCAGGACCAAAACCCCTCCTCTTGAGGGGAAAACCCATAAATCCCTTCTTTATCTTTCAGATCTTTCAATTGACGAATACCATGACCTAGACTCAGACAAATACCCTCCAAGATCAAGTCTACCACGTCCTCCTATTGCAATATCTTCGACCTCCCAATAGATCCAAAATTCTGCTCCCCAGCAACTGTTGTTGCTTCTGTAGGAGACATCGATCTCCCTCTAATAGCCTTCCCCTTGACTTCGCTTGCCTTGACTTGAGTCCTAGCGCTAGTAGAATGCCCTAAGAGACCTTCGCTTGCCTTCCCTTCTCTTTTGCTTCCAAAATCGAACCCCAAAAGATCCAACGCAGAAACCCTAACTTCGATCTTCCCAAAAGAATAGATAAGGCCCAGAAACACTTCGACTTCCTCTTCTTTGCACTTCCTTCTTCGCCTTCTCCTTCTTCTACTTCTTTGCATAAGAGATGAGAGAGTGAGTGATCCAAATGGAGGACGAGTTCTTCTTATATGTAGGCTTCCTCAAGGGTGGATATGGCTCTTCATGTAGGTCGACTTGACAGCGCCTTAGGCTGACTTCACAGCTCCTTAGGCCTACATGATCTTAGAGGCATTTTGACACTTCCAAGAAAAAATAAATTTTTCTTTACAATTTACAATGTGCCCATAGGGTCTTCCATATATGATAATGACTCTTCTACCTAGGACAAATCCTAGAAGCACTCAATGGGTGCTTGACCAATAAAATAAAAGAACTTGGGCATGAAACCCATGCTCCAATAACAGTAATAATAATAATAATTTCTTTTCCATTTTATATTTACAAGAATACATTTCATACTTATGAAGACCAAACCTAGTTACACATTTTTCAACAAAGAGAACCTTGAATTACATGCAGGGGTGGCAGCGTTGCTGAAGGAGAAGATCAAGGCCCGCAGAAGCTATGTGCTATTGGTTAAGCATAGCCAGCAAGTAACAAAGAGAAATACGTGGCTCACTTGCCATGGGTTGGCAAGACCTGTTGGCAATGTCGTCAGAGTGTATACAAAGGAGAAGACGGCTCGCATGATAGGGGAACGTAGAGAAGAGAATTGGGGAAGAACAAAATAGACAGATGAAGGAAGCAGAAGAAAGGGTAAGCAAGAGAAGCTTGGAAAGAGAAGAACACAGAGAACAAGAGCAACATTCTGATGGCTGGAGATGTCAGGGAGGAAATCACTTCGAGGTGGGGAAGAAATAGCCTCTCGAGTCCCCATTGGCCAGAGGGTGGAGATGGTGATTCTTGGAAAATCCCTAAAGGGCTGCAGTGGAGGAATTACTCCTGGGAAAATTTCTGGAATGTTTTTGGATGGCTTCCTTGTTGTATGTTTGATTTGTGTGGTTCTGGATTCCCCAGGTTGGGTGGAATCATGGTGTTGAGTTTTGCAGGGTGGAGACAGTGAGTCTCTGGATTCCCTGTATATTTTGTTGCTCACGATTCTACTGAAGAGTGGAGACAGTGAGTCTCTGGATTCCCTGCACCTTGTTGATTACAACTCGGTTGAAAGGTGGAGACAATGAGTCTCTGGATTCCCTATGTATTTTGATGCTCATGATTCTGCTGAAGGGTGGAAACGATGAGTCTTTGCATTCCCTACACCTTGTTGGTTACAACTCAATTTTAGTGTGGAGAGGGTCAGTGTCTAGATTCCATGTGCATCATTGACTACCACTCAGTTGGAGGGTGGATTCAGAAGGATCTCTGGAGTCCTAGGAGCAACTAGAGTTGGTTTTTGTAGCCTTGAGCAACAGACCCCTCAATCCCTGGAATATGGCTTGGGGGTGATAGCCGCAAGGGAGAATTGGTTGCAACTATCTACGGTTGGGGGATAGTCTTAGTCCCAGACTCAATTGCCCAAAGACTTATAAGTGCTTCTTAAGTATGTCTTTTGATAATGAATGTGTAATACATCTCTAGTTTGAAATGTTGTTGTTGTGCAAATACATGATTATATTATTAGTATTACACAAATTGATTAACATATTGTGCAATGTCTGAAAGGCATTAGAATAGCCTATGAGAATCTTGATTTACTTATAGTAATATTCAGTGTGAGAACTTCTTGTTACAGCATGATGATTACATAGACGATAACTTGCACCAGCATGGCTGATGTTACAAGGTGATAATGCTGAGGATTTTCCTCTGTCCTTATTCTCATCAATCTAAGATCTCATATGAGGGACCTCTTCGAGCCCTCAATGATGCACATCATGATGTTACTCAAGATTAGGTCAAATATATTTGTATGTTGTGTTGTGTAAAGCATGTCTTCTTGAGCTTGGTTATAACCTTGAATAGCTGGTTATAGTCTTGTGTTGAATGTGGTTGGCACCTTATTTGGAGAAATCATCCACGGGTCCTTGAAAATAGCCAAGTTGTTTGGAAACCCATTACAAGCTCTGCTTCTTGGTCCATCATACAAGAAGTGCCCAAGTAGGTGCACATAATTACTTGTATGTTTATGGTAGGCCCTGGGTTGCATTGTGGTGTGCAATGTGATGATTGGAGGCCTTCAAGAATCTCCAAGCCTGTAGCAGAAGGTTACTGACAACCATTGATGTAGCTATGGTTGGAGTTCCCTGTCGCTAAAAAGGGATTGCTTGTAAGCCCGCAATCTTATTTATTAGGTGCCTCTCCATAAGGCTCTTGCTTGAATTCGGACCTAAAGAAGGGATTCCATGTTTCCTTGAAGAGTGTTGATCTCCTAATGGCCCGCTTGGCACCATGTGCTTCATGGTGGTTGTTATATGCTCGTGGCACTTATTGGGTCCTCGAATGAGACATGTAGAACCCTGTGTCGAGATCTGTTAGATCCAGGTAAAATACTAGAGATCCTAGGAACTGCAAATCCTTGAGGGACTGGATAGATAAGTCATTGGCCTGTATGAACAAGTCCCTAACCAAAGATCCTTATTATAGACACTGTGAACCTAGAGAGAGTAACTCAAACGTAAGCTCAAAAGGGATAGCACCAGAGGGTGCCTTAGCAAACCCCAAAGGTGGTGGTGGAACTTTGACACAAGTCTAGACGTTTGTAGAATCACTGCAACCGGGCCATGATAGACTCCTTTGTAAATGGCGTATAGTGCAGAAAGGGGGCAAACCCTCATGGAAATCACCGGATGCAAGAGCGAACATGTTGCTCATGGCCGAAGTTCCAGCCAAAAGCTTCATCTACAGGCTACGAGTGAAACTGTGCTACGAGTGGTGTTGTTGCAATTCAGACATGAACTTAACCTTATAGCCTTGGTCGATTAAACCTTATTTGCATGGCGTAACAAAAAGCCTTGTCGTGGAAGCAGCAAGTTGAATGTTTTGATTATGCCTTCTCGCAAAAGGGAAGAGTGGAAGGCGTACCTTAAGAGTTGTAATCCCATAAGATCTATCCCAGATATTAGTTCCCCGGATATATGGAGTGGGGTGCATGTTAATGAGAAGCTCAACTAGCCCATAAAGTCAATCTTGGAGATTAGTTCCCCATGTGCATGAAATGGGGTGCACGTTGATGAGGAGTCAGGGTAATCAAGCCATAAAGTCTATCCTGGAGATTAGTTTCCTGATGCATGAGGCAGGGCATGTGTTGGTAAGGGGTCGGGGTAACGGGGCCAGGGTAACCGTCCCATAAAATCTATCCCAGAGACTATTCTCTGGAGGAAAAAGCAAAGTTACATAGAGAGTTTTCGCCGAGTAGCGCACCAAGAGTTTTAGCTGGGTAGCACACCGAGAGTTTTAGCCGAGTAGCACACCGGGAGTTCTAGTCAGGTAATGAACCTAGAGTTTTAGTTGGGTAGCGCACTAGGAATTTTAACTGAGTAGCACACCAAGAATTCTAGCCAGGTAATAAAACCGGGAGTTGTAGCAAGGATAACGGTCGATTTAACACCAAAAATGGCGATTGGCCATGATTGGATCAAGAAGGCAATGAATGGGTTGGCAGCCATTAACAATTTTCCATGTGGCACTGGAAGGTTAACCAGGTGGCATAGCCACATGGGTTCTACGTGGTAAGGTCGACGACATGGCACCCCCTGATTTGTCGAAAATTTAAAAGATCATAACTTTTCATCCAAAGGACGGATTTGTTAAATAATGCAACTAAGGTCAAATTCCACTTTGGACAACTCATTTGATGGAGATAATTATTGCGTTGAATTCCTCTTTTCGAGAGGACCGAAATTGACCTAAAGATCACTCAAATCGGAAAAGAAGTGTGTTTCTTAATTGAAGTCCACACGTGCAAATTGTAAAGGTTAGCGACACCATCATGTTGGCTCATGAAGCCTAAAAGTCATGTCTTTTCACCCACATGAATTCATATAAATACAAGAGACCTCAAACTTCATTTGGCACTTCATCACCTCATAACACGTCTTCTCTCTCCTCTTCCTATTGGTTCGTACAGCTCAAATTTGAAGGATTTCTCTCACATGTGCGAAGGACAAGTGGTTGTTTCTGATTAGGACGAGTTTCAGGACATTGACCAACGTCGACTTGGTCATTATTGGCATGTTTTGTTGTGTTTTTGGGTGAAGCCCTTTTGTTCCAGCAGGCCGCGGCTATTGGTGCTAATTCAAGGCAATTTGTGCTACTTGACCAAAGCCCTAATCACAGACTTTGACCGCAGGCTACTCCTCTATGTTGACCAAGTTTGACTGGTCCTAATTGCCTGTTTTGGGCTCATTTTGTTCAGCTAAGAAGGCCGGATAAATTGCTCCAAGACCGACCTCCTTTGAAGACCATTTGACTATTGTCCTATCTCTGGTTAGGGCACACTTTAACAACAATTGACTATTGTTGACTTGAGCAGATTTCAGGAAGATCAGATTTGACCACAGTTGACTCCATCTCTCCTGGATAGTTGCGTGGCATATTGACATTATTTGGATATTGAAATTGGATATTGGATGATGTACTCTTTCTTTGTTGAACATTTGAAGACAATCTAATAAGAAGAAGATTTGCAAGGGTTTTCCCCATAGTGGGTTTTGCCCTGGTCATTGACCAAAAATTTGTGTCTCTTAACTCTTGGTTGTCTTTCATTGTGCATTTGTTTAATTGTTCTAGCTACTATTGCTCTGCTATCATTGGATAATTGAAGAAGTAAAATTGTTAAATTGGATGTTATTGGATATTGATGAAGTGATAGTTGCAGCATAGAACAAATTGATGAAAAATTAACAGATTAGGGTAAAATTTTATATCACCGGAATCATCTCATCGAGATGAACACAATGGTGATACTATCTCAAGTTCTGGAGAAAAAAAAAAGGTTTATTATCCCATCTCTCTAATTACTACAAGGGATATTGGACTAGCAAGTGAACACTTTCCATCGAGGTTAAGGTGGGGCGGTGTTTACAGGCTATTCAAGATATTCGAATGAGACACATATGTGAAGGTCAAAAGGTGATAGACTCTATGTTTTGTGATTGGATATTGTAGACATGTAGATCAGCCACATAAGCAGAGATGCGGAAGCGAAACCCATTTATTGTCTGTGAAAGATTGACCATGAAGGTCGAATTCTGATAAGTCTAGGTCATGCTTTCGTTTTGGTTGCAGTTAGAACCCGATGTGCTAATGACAAAATGAATGATGATCGAAAAATAAAGAAAGGAATACAAGTTCCATGAATGGGAATAATAAGTAATTAGTGCCAAGCTCCATTGAACACGTTCATTTTTTCACTACAGACTTTTTGACTATGTCCAAAATCGACATTTAATAGTCTAGTATAATAAATATTGCTCAGACTGCTATTTGTTCTGATAAAGGTAGAGGACTACATATATATTCCTCCACTTACAATAATAAAATTGACTTATAGACACCCAAGATCACGTCATGGATTGAGGTTAACAATGATCAAAAGGAACTAATCCTTGTGAAAACATTCGATACAAAGGACAACCTATTTAACCCTAGGGTTTGAAGGATAAAACCCTAGTACAAGATTTGGAATGTTGAATGTCAGAGGAAGATCAAGGGGATGAATAAACCCTAGCCCCTACAAGTCATACAAGAAAGAAAGTTGTATCATTGATGTTAAGAACTAAAATGAGACTGTAGGTAGATTTCAGTAACGAAGCAAGGATCAAGAGGGAGTTGACAATTCCATATATCTCTTAATCAAAAGATAACTTATATTCTTCTCCTCACTTATATTCTTCTCCTTTGATTAATTTTATTCTTTTCATTAACAGCCCTTTGTCTTTGTAATTTTTTTACTCAATTATAATTCCATGGTATACTAAATGAGATTGCAAGAACATTGTATTGATACAAAGCTTCAGAAAGAAAAAAGCAAAATTTGTGACTAGAAAGATCTCCCAAGTAAGAGGGAGTAGCAGTAGTAAAAAGGATTGTTTTTGTAATAGAGGAAGCAACCAAGATAACCACAAGGAAGACCTACTTCAGCTTCAAAAGGAGTTAGCCTTAGAAATTAAGATGAAGGATTTTGACCTTATATATTATTTCTTGGAAATGTTAATTTGGCAGCTCAGGGACAAATTCCCTCCTTTGGACAACCTTCCTCGTCTAGAGAAGACCCTTTTTGCCCTTCGAAGAATTTAATTTGGTCAAGGAAAAATATCTTTTTAATGTGAAAACCCACACTTGCACAAAAGTTCAGGTCGGCCTAGAAGTCAAATTGGGTCTCCTCCGACACATATAAATAGACCTAATTCCACATCACATTGGACCATCACATCACAAGCATCTTCTTCTCTCTTCTTTGGATTGGTTCATACAGGTTTGCAATTGAGAGGTCTGAGCTCACACATGCAAAGGGATAAAGGCTACTTCTGAAATTTTGCGTTGACTTTTTGTTTGGGTGACTGTTGACCAAGTTTGACTTGGTATTTTGACTCCCTTTAACTTGCAAAAGTTCGATCTTTGGAGGCTGAGTTTTTCTATGGAGGAACTACGATTTTTTGGGCTACTTTCACTGTTATTTACCATTGACTTTGACCTCTAAAATCTGAAGTTAACCGCAGGGTTCTTCTCTCTCCTTTGACCAAGTGTGACTAAGTTGTTTGGGACTATTTTGACTAAGGTTTAACCAACTTGGAAGGCCGAATATTTTAACTGATGGCCAAGCTCCTTTGAGGCAGTTTGACCGTTGACTTGTGGATTGGTTAGGACATCTTTGGTTGTTGTTGACTGTGGTAGAATTGCAGAGTTTGACTTGTTGACCAAATTTGACTTTGAGGCTCATCTATTGGATATTGGATGATTGATCTCTTCGATAGTCAAAGAATTGACTTTGACGCTTTTTGTTGATGAATTAAATTATTGTCTCTCTGCTAAACATTTGATGACAATCTAATAGAAGAAGAATTTGCAAGGGTTTTCCCCCTTGTGGGGTGGGGTTTTTCCCTGGTCTTTGACCAAATCTTGTGTCTCGTCATTGCTCTCGATTGTCTTCTATTGTATATTGCATTTATTGTTCTATCTACAATTGCTATTTATCATTGGAAGATTAAATTTGATTACTAATTGAAGAAAACATTGGGCTAAGTGATTGTAATAGCATAGAATAGTGGAAAATTAACAGGAAATACATTGTTTAGTTTTGTATGGACTACAATTCCATATCTATGGACCAAATATTTGCTATACAAATGAACACCTCATGGTACATTGGGTGTAGCAAAGTGATATTTATGTTGTGTTGAACAAATTGTAACTAGGTTCAGTCTTCATAGATGTACTTTTGATAGTTGTATTTATTCAAGAAAAGAATTATTAATTTTTGTTACATTTATCAATGAGTTTCTTGCTCATTGAAATAGGTCTAGCACATGTCAAAGTGCTATAGGTGAGTCAAAGAGTCAAAAGAAAATGTTGAAGACCCTTAAGGGCATGCTACACCATGTATATATTTGTATAAGAGTCAAAGAATATCCCTCCAAGCAAAGACAAGTCCTCTCCATGCAACAACGTCACCAAAAGGAGCAAAAACGATGAAGAAAATTCAAGTCAACCTACTATCCTCAAGTTAGTCTAAGGGACGGACAGTGCTCTATATATAGAGGTTGTCCACTCCTCCAACGAAAAGGGAACTCACCTCTGAAATCAGCGAGCAAGAGAAGTCAAGAAAACAGTGAAAGAAGCCAAGTATAAGGAGCCTCTAGTGCAACGAAGAAGGAGAAGACAAGACCGAAGTTTAAGGAGTTGTTCTAAGGGTTAAACACAGCCACACGTGCAAGTAAAAGAGGCCTCTCTGCAGTCATAATAGCAGCAGCATATCAATTCCATATCTCTCATTGTTTGGGCTAGTAACTTAGGCCTATAAGGCCTCCCACTAGAGCGAAGATAGGAGTCAAATATTCAAGGAAACCTCCCACACGTGCGAGAAATTAGGGTTGTTGCGCTGACACATCAAGCCTACAACTGCACATCAAGAAGAAACTTGGTTAGTCAAGAAAAGGAAGGTGTCTCCATAGGTGAAGGATCTCAATAAGTATAAAAGCCAAGTATCTCCTCTAGAGCTCACATACACAAGGTCTATCTCCTGTCAAAGAAGCAAGAAGGAGGACGAAGTGTCAGTGAACAAAGTGTCGGAAGGAGGACGAATTTGGCTTGTGCTTGCAGGATATTCTTGTCAAGGGTCTAGGATTTGGCATTGATCAACAAGAAGCTTCAATAAGAGGAATTTACGAAAGGGTTTTCCTCTCTAAGAGAGAGAGGTTTTGTTCTTCTTCTTAGGTTTTTGATAGCAGTTTGATGAAGTGAACAAACATGCATTAATAAGAAGAGAAGAAGATTAAGCTAACAAGATAAATTGTAAAAGAGCTTCACAAATTGTTATCAAGTCTAGAAGAATCCTGCTATATCTAATTGCCCTAGATTCTTCAACATGGTATCGGAGCTAAGGTGACACATCAAGGAAAGGGCATCTCTAGAACACTCATAAGTTGACTCATCAAGGAAGAACATCTCAAGAATATCTACAAGGTTGAAGCATCAAGCCAAGAAGTCTCAATCACATCAAGGACAAAAAGGTCTACCCTCTATCATCCATAAAGGAAAAGCATCATCAAACAAGTCCATTTGAAGGAAGCAACTTGAAGAACATCAAGATCCAAGGAAGGCAAGCCATCAAGTCTTCAAGAAGAAAGCAAGTCCACTACATCTCAAACTCTATCAAGTAAGTATATGTCCCCTCCTGAATATACCTCAATGTCTTTTTGCAAGGCAAGCAACAAATTGGTTGGGACCACTAACTTCCTTGCATGGAAGAAGAGGATTGATTTACCTCTCAAAGAGAATGAACTTCTAGACCACATCAAAGGGAATATCACTATCCCTGCTAAGGAACAAACTCAAGCCTTAGCCAAGTACAATAAGGACGAGACAAGAGCTCAAAGGATTCTAATAGAATCCATCAAAGACTCTCTCATTCCTTATGTCTCCAAATTTGAAACCTCAAAAGAAATCTATGACAAGCTGATAGAGCTATTCTCGGTAAGCACAGCTGGAAAAGTGGTACCTCTATAAATGATTTGTACAAGATGAAGATATCAAAGGAAGGAATAGCTCCATACTTAATGAAGATCTCTGAGATGAGGGATCAACTTCAAGAGCTAGGAGAAGTCATGTCTGACAGAGAAATGACAATTGTAGTACTCAATGCTCTACCCGAGGATTGGGGCAACTTCACATCAAGCATAAATGCCAAGAAGGAAGCTACTCCACTACGTGAACTATGGTCTCTACGCAAGACAGAGGAAACTAGACTCAAAGCAAAGGATGATGTGGGATCAAAGGAGCAAGCATTTGCTACCATGGCCAAGAGAAAGGGAAAATTTGGCAAATTTGGTCCACGAAGAACAAGCAATAGAGATATGTCCAAAGTCCAATGCTTTGGATGCCAAGAATATGAACACTACAAAAGGGATTGTCCTAAACTTAAGAAGGACAACAACAACAAAAGAAAAAGGGAAGAAGCTCATGTAACTCAAGAAGTGAAAGAAGAAGACAAGAAGCAGAAGAAGGAAGATCCTCCAGATTTCAACTATGACTAAGTCAACCTCTTTACTTAAAGTCTTCTTTCAAAGTTTTGAGTAGTATAGGAGCATGTAGGAATAGAATAGAATGCATGGTTAAAGATATCTTCTAGAATATAGGAGCATGGTAGATATAGCTCAAGATATTCATGTACAAGGAGCATACCTATTATAAGACCTCATCCACAATGAAAGGATAATTGATCATGATTAAAAAATCTTAGAAGGCCTTCATCATCAAAAAGAAGAAACATTTGCAAGGTAAGGATCTTCAAGATCCTCTGATAGAATCTTCAAAAGAAGGTTCATAAACGAGAGCAGATGTCTCATTGGATTCCATTCATGGGATTCAAGAAAAGGATGATATGTAGGCAAGAAAAGATGAAGCAAGAAAGGCCACACCAAGGACAAACAAATGAAGCCAAGATGATCAAAGAAGAATCAAGATGAGGTATGTATGCATCAAATTTAAGTTATGTCATCATATATATTATTGAGTCATGGGAATAGTTTTATGGTGTGATCAAGTATAAAAGGATCTCTTTCACCAATGACATGCTCGAAGACATGTCCTGCAATGCAATGAAGGTCAACATAAAGAAGTGCTCCCATAAGGAGTATAAGGCAGTTGACTAATCATCCAAAAGGAAGCAAATGAAGAAAGAGAACAAGCATGTGAAGAACACCATGGTCACAAAGAATCACTATCTGACAAGATCCATTAAAGACATCTCCCAAAAGAAGGCAAGACAACTCTGACAAAGGAAGAAAAAGATCAAAGGACCCTTGGGCTTTGACACCTATGAAGGCCTTGGAGATAGTAAGGTGCAGATAATTGATTCAAATCTACAAAGATGTCATGATGAAGAAGTCATCCAACAAAAGCACCATTTGATGTTGAAGCAATATCAAGATGAAGTCATGAAGGGCTACTAAATCGAAGTATGGGAACAAGCAAGTACAACTAAGCATCCATAAGTATTATGAAGCATAGACAAGATGAAAAAGGAGTATCCAGATGACAAAAGGACCTGATATATATCAAGAAGGCCACTTTCCACGAAGGGAGCAATGACATGACAAACCAGGAAGGAAAGTGATCGATGGTCGGTGCCCTACCAAGAAGAATTTCAAATAAAGACTTCATGACATCAAAGGAAAGAAGGAGATCAAGCAGTTGAAGGACCCATGAAAAAGAAGTTGCTTATGAATGGACAAGTCCCTAGCTAAGAGGGAGTTCTAACAAGTTCCCAACTACAAAGGAGCTTGGGCAAGTTCCTTGTCAAAGAAAACTTGGGCATGTCTTCCTCAATTAAGAGGAAGATATAGACACAACATTCTTGTCTTCACTTGGGAAGAAAGAATGGAAGGATTGGGTAATCATCTGGCATTTGATACTCTTTGAGGATGTGTAGGGCATCCAAGACAAGAATAGGCAAGAGGATTGATATTCTTTGAGGGTTGGGAACCCAAGGCAAGAACAGTCCTAGAAGGTCATACTCAGTGAACACCCAGGTGGGTATGTACCTTGAGAGACAATGACTAAGGTGTCTATAAGTCATTGGTCTCGCCAATATTGTGCTCTGATCTTATGAGAGATAGAGTTGTTAGTCAAGGCCTTGCCATGAACAATGTTGGTTACTATGATGCTATAACAGATGGATTGCCAATCTCGTTTCTCTTATGTGAATTCTTCAAGATTGAAAAATAGCCAAACACCTTGTAATGATTTATGAATACCTCCCTAGTTAAGAGGAAGCGTTGAAGAAAATGTAACTAGGTTCGGTCTTCATAAATGTCCTTTTGATATTTGTATTTATTCAAGAAAAGAAATATTATTTTTTGTTATATTTATCAATGAGTTTCTTGCTCATTGAAATAGGTCTAGCACATGTCAAAGTGTTATAGGTGAGTCAAAGAGTCAAAAGAAAATGTTGAAGACCCTTCAGGGCATGTTACACCATGTATATATTTGTATAAGAGTCAAAGAATTTCCCTCCAAGCAAAGACAAGTCCTCTCCATGCAACGACGTCACCAAAAGGAGCAAAAACGATGAAGAAAATTCAAGTCAGCCTATTGTCCTCAAGTCGGCCTCAAGTCAGCCTAAGGGACGGACAATCCTCTATATATAGAGGTTGTCCACTCCTCCAACGAAAAGGGAACTCACCTCTGAAATCAACGAGCAAGAGAAGTCAAGAAAAGAGTGAAAGAAGCCAAGTATAAGGAGCCTCTAGTGAAAGAAGCCAAGTATAAGGAGCCTCTAGTGCAGTGAAGAAAGAGAAGACAAGACAGAAGTTTAAGGGGTTGTTCTAAGAGTCAAACGCAGCCACATGTGCAAGAAAAAGAGGCCTTTCTACAGTCATAATAGCAGCACCATATCAGTCCCGTATCTCTCATTGTTTGGGCTAGTAACTTAGGCCTAAAGGCCTCCCATTAGAGCGAAGAAGAGGCTCTCCCAAGTGAAGATAGGAGTCAAATATTCAAGGAAACCTCCCACGCGTGCGAGAAACTAGGATTGTTGTGTTGTCACATCAAGCCTACAACTAAACATAAAGAAGAAAGTCGGTTAGTCAAGAAAAGGAAGGTGTCTCCATAGGTGAAGGATCTCAATAAGTATAAAAGCCAAGTATCTCCTCTAGAGCTCACATAGACAAGGTCTATCACCAGTCAAAGAAGCAAGAAGGAGGACGAAGTGTCGGTGAATGAAGTGCCGGAAGAAGGAGGACAGCAGGAAGGAGGAAGGATTTGACTTGTGCCTGGAGGATATTCTTGTCAAGGGTCTAGGGTTTGGCATTGATCAATAAGAAGCTTCAATAAGAGAAATTTACGAAAGGGTTTTCCTCTCTAAGAGAGAGAGGTTTTGCCCTGGCAAAGAGCCAACATCTTGTCTTCTTGTTTTTATGTTTTTGATAGCAATTTGATGAAGTGAACACACATGCATTAATAAGAAGAGAAGAAGATTAAGCTAACAAGATAAATTGTAAAAGAGCTTCACAAATTGTTATCAAGTCTAGAAGAATCCTATTATATCTAATTGCCCTAGATTCTTCAACATGTTGTACATTGGATGTGTCTCGTGAGACGAAGTGAGTTTTTGATGGAACATTACAAGTCAAGAAGCAATGACCGGATCACTTAATCTGAGACATGGATCAAGAGGAGCAATAGAGCTCTAGTACATATCCACAAATGAGTAGACTGTGGACAAAGACGAGCTTAGTATGATGTTGAATGTCTTCCTCATTGAAGGAAATGATGAGGTATTTGTAGAATTTAACAGACCATCTCCTAAAGACATAAAGGACTTTGGTTGGGTCATAAAGGACTTTGACCAAGAAGAGATGGATAAATTCACCTTTGAAGCCAAAAGGACTTGGCTAGGTCAACCAAAAGTGAATGTTCTATGGAAACTATACGATTGGATAGATCTCCTTAGAAGCCAAAAGGAAATCGTTGCCAGAAGGACTTGGCTATGTTGACCAAAGGAGATAGATGAAATCAAAAGGACTTGGGTAAGTCACAAAGGACTCTGAACAAAAAGGTGCATGGTCAAAGGCAATTTCTCTTGAGAAGTTGGAAAAATTTGATGCCTAGGCTAGCTCATGACCAAAAGAGATGACATATTTGCCTAAGGAGCCATAAAGAATTTTGGCCTACCCTGGATATTTGAAAAACATGTGTTTCCTAATTCAGGATAAGATTATTTTGTAGACATGCTTCAATATGACAAGCTCATGAAACTTTTCTTAAGGAAGGAGAATTTTCAGCGAAGGGAAATATGTTGCAGGACAATACCTTGCACGCTAAGAGGGAGTGTTAGTTTTTGTGTAGCATCAAGAAGTATTCCCGCATGCCAAAAAGGGCCCCTAAGTTGGCCAAAGAAAAATATTAGATATGGAAATCAAAATTATTAATTTGAGATTCATGGAGGCCCCAAAGTGAGAAGTTGGCCCTGCCAATGAATGGGTATGACCCTTGGTTAAAACTCGTCTCATTTGACTCATAAATACTCAATTCAACTTCACAAATGGAATAATTCAGATCATCATCACATCTACTATTCTTTTGTTCACACGTGTGAGTTAAGGAGGAAGATTTCTGAGGTTTGAAGCTACTCGTTGACCATCATTGACCTACTCCATTTTGACTAAGATTCAAACCATGTTTGGATTGTTGTTTGACTGATTTTTGGACAAGTTTGACCATGGAGGAAGGAGGTTGTTTTGACTGTAGAAATTCAGCCCCCACTAAACATAGTTGACCACAATTCACTTTCATGCTTTTTGGAGGGTTTGACTGTTGAATTGTGTAGCTTGAGAGGTACTCCACAAGCCTAGTGAGATGGGTTTGTGTGAGTTTGGTCACAAAAAGGGTTTGTGCGAAAAGAACCCAAGCGAAAGGGATTTAGACCCATGATGGGGTTTAAAATCTAAAGAAGGAATTAAAAAGAAGATTAAAAGGAAAAATTAATTTCCATGGTCTAGAGGATCAAAACCCCTAAGTTCTAGAGGGTTCCTAAGAGGCCTAATTAAGCGATTATTTAAGGAGGCCTTAGGATCAAGGCTAGACACATCAAGTGGGAGGAGCTCCTTTGATCAAGAAACTATCACTATGTAGCCTTAGAAGGAGGTTTGGACACTTCAGGTCGCAGCACCTTTAGGGAGAACGAATGGAGGAGCAAGAAGGGTTCCTTCTAGGTCATTTTGCTCCAAGGGGAGGACGATTTCCTCATGAAGTTTGTGCCTCGGAGAAGGTAGGATCTGCATAAGAAGAGGACGCTGTAAAGGGCTACTAGGAGGCCGAGATCTAATTATCCACAAGTAAATTCATCCTCAAGTGGCAACGAGACTACAGAGAGTTTGGACAGCCAAGGAGCTTAGTAAGGCAGGGCCAAGATCCCTGTTCTATAAGGGGTAAGGGGTCGTAGTTCTATAGAGAGGGCCAAGCCTCAAATATGAGGTCGTAATGCATGTTTGCTCACAAGAAAGACACCCTAGAAGCCTCAGCCACAACACAGAAACAGGAGGGCTAATAAGGTCAAGATAAGGGTTTTTTCTAGCCTAGTAATGATAGCCGAAGAGCTGAAATTAGGAAGAGACCTTGTTGTAGGTTACAACAGTACAAATAGGAGGCCGAAGTTGTGATCAGGTTTGTTGTAGGGTTACCATGTATGCTGATGCCAAGGAGGACTGATTCTAGAGTGGAGAAGGTTGTCGTAAAGGGTTTAGTACAGCAAACGCTCAGCCCTAGTTGAGGGTTTCTTCAAGAACAAATCAAATCCCTAGTTATGTTCTTAAGCAACCAAATTTTGAGCACAGGGATGAGAGATCAGACCCTAATGAGAAAGTAAGTTATCTCAGTATGGAAGGTCGCATTCCTCTAGGGTTGTGCAGAAGTGCAAATAGGACAAATGTGTTGGAACTGATTTGTAAGGAAGAAGAGTATGCTTAAAGTGATGAGATGGATGACCTAAGAATGGTCAGGATGTTCATTATTAGTGGTTGTACATGGGAACCTAGATCTGTGCAATTTGAGGAGTCAAATTGCATAACAAGGGGCAGATATTTGAAGCCCTAGATCAGTCAAGATTTTGACTAAAGATGGGCAGATCTGAAAGTTGAGAAGTAGTGCAAGATGCAATGCCGAATTGGAGGTCCCGGTTTGGGACTGTTGGTGGCAGCTTAAGAATAGATTGGAGGACTGTTAGTAGTTGTCACATTGTACCCTAAGTGCAGGACTTGTGAAGGACAACAAGTCTACAAAGAGAGGCAATGTATTGGAGGCAAAGGGTTGCAAACTTTGAAGCACTAGAGGAGCAACCAAAAGGGCTTAATAAATCAACCCTAGTTCACCATGTAGAGAAGGACTTCTACGGTGGAAGGAGTGCAACATCCAAGCCCTAGACTTGCCATTATTATAGTAGCAGAAGTGGGCAGACCAAAGGATTGTTCACAAACAGAGTTGTGAACAGTTGATTAAAGACCCTATGTGTTGTAGACCTTGAAGGACAAAGGAGGCAGCTAGAGGGAGAGTTTATTGAGACGAGTTCAATGACCTAAAGGAGAAAAGTTCAATGATAGAGGCAAATTGAGGAGCTGCAGAATGAGAGGCAACAGAACCCGCCAGATGTGTTCAGGACATGTGAATTGAAAGGGTTGTGTGTGACCACCATTAGCAAGTAGGTCAAGTATTGTCTTCTCCAGGGTAGATTGGTGGTCAAAGTGACTGACACCAAGCCCTAGTTACATCCTTGTATCAGGAGAATTGTAAAGGGCCATGATACCTAGTACTGGAGCCCTAAGACTGTTGTATTCTAGTTTGTAATATAACATGTAGTACGTTTGAAAAGTTAAAAATTGTCATGTGCACTAGTTGATTCACTGATGTGTGTGGATTCCGTTGTGCAAAGTACTATTGTTGTGGCACTTGAGTGTGTTTGTGTTAGAGATTCTAAGACCAAACCCAGATTCTTGAGTGTTGTGGAAATTCAACATTGACCAGCTTCGAGAAGCTGTTATTTTGACTAGGTTTGACTAGTAATTTTGAATTTGAATTGGGCTCAAATTTCTAGAAAGGTTCTGAATTATACTATTAAAGAATTATTCTCCTACGAAGAAAAGTTTGTTGGGTTTTTCCCAAGGTTGGGTTTTCCCAGGGTAGATTTGTTGTCTCTCGATGTTTGGTTGTCTCTTTATGATTCTACTATTAATATTGCATTATTGTTGAGATTTTCTATGTCATAAGATAACTTGATCAAGGATCATTGGAAGTAATTATCAGATTAGAAGATCAGTCTCTTACAAGAAAAATCAACAGTCAAATCATGTTTATAACAGCCCAACTATGCCTCCATTATACTTTTCGGACCCTCTTCATTGTTAACCCTAACTCCATCGCCTAATTAGGAATGTATTGGTCATGCCAATTCACCATCCCTCAAATTCTCAAGATATCATAAACAACTTTTCTAGGGTTTTCCTCTTGTGACAAAGAAGATCCAGCCTAAACTGTGAAGAAGAGTTGCTATTGTGATGGTGGGCAACCTTCTTAAGTGCCTCTAGGGTTCCACTTCATTCAGAGATTTGAATATCTTTGAGTACAGATCTTGGAGGTAACACTTAGCAGGAGTTAAGATTTTGTCTTCAACATATCTAAATATGTTTCATCCAAGATTTCTGATCTAGGTGGATATTGGTGGCCACCCAGCAAGTCCACTTGGACCCCCACCACTGTTTCTTTCAGCTTTTCAGTTTCCTTAATTGTAGCACAGTTTACTATTTTTAGCAGTTTTCCCTCTGCACGACAACTACAAATGGACAAGGTCGTGGAGGAGTACAAGGACATCTTCACCTCCCCCATCGGGGTTCCTCTACACTGTCAGGTCAAGCACTCCATCGATCTGACCCCAGGTGCGCCGCTGCCTAATGGACCAATCTATCAACGCTACGTTTTGGAGAACGATGAAATCAAAAGGCAGATTCAGGAGCTGCTGCAGAAAGGTCACATCCGTCTGAGTTCATCGCCCTGTGGGAGCCCGATCGTGTTGGTACAGAAGAAGCATGGGACTTGGAGACTCTGTATTGACTATCGGGCGCTAAACAAGATCACTGTCTGTAATAGGTACCCGATCCCACGGATTGATGACCTCCTGGACCAATTGAAGGGGGCAAAATATTTCAGCAAGATCGATTTGAAGTCAGGATATCACCAAGTACCAATCGAACCCTTCAATGTGTGGAAGACTGCCTTCAAAGCCAAGGAGGGCCTTTTCAAATGGTTGGTTATGCCTTTCGGATTGACGAATGCTCCTACAACCTTCATGAGGCTAATGGATGACATCTTGCGGCCATTCA
>APFE030562309.1:93823-110177 GCA_000404065.3 Pinus taeda
AACACAAGCTGTGTGCTAATTTGGAGAAATGCACTTTTGGCATGGCCCAGGTTCAGTATCTGGGATACATTGTTGATGAACAGGGGGTGCATGTGGATCCAGCCAAGATCCAAGTCATTCGGGATTGGCCATCTCCAACCACTTTGACAGAGCTCCGCATCTTTCTAGGTCTTGCCAACTCTACCGCAGGTTCGTGTTGGGGTTTTCTCATATCACTTGGCCCTTGAGTCAAGTCACCAAGGGAGGAGCGAAAGCAAAATTCTTTTGGTCTAAATCTCAACAGAAGGCATTCACATAGTTGAAAGATCGCCTCTACTCGGCACCAGTGTTCGCATTGCCAGACTTGCAACAACCATTTGAGGTCGAGACAAATGCTTCTGACTATGCTATTGGGGCAATCCTTACTCAACACGGGCATCCAGTGGCATATCACAGTGAGACACTTTCAGACACAATCCGGAAGTATCCCCCTTATGACAAAGAGATGTATTCCATTGTACAGGCCTGCCGACAATGGAAACATTACATTTTGGGGAAGGAAATGGTCATCCACACAGACCACCGACCCCTCCAATTCATACAAACCCAAGGGAAATTGCAGAATGATCACCATCAGAAGTGGTCCACATACCTGCAACAGTTCCATTTGAATATCAAGTATAAGGGCAGCACCAATAATGTTGTAGATTGCCTCAGTCGACCACCGATCATGTCATTAACCACCGTGCTCAACTCTTGTGGGCACGAGACTTCTGATTGGCCACTTCTCTACAAAAGCGACCTATAATTTGGCCACGCATACCAGACACTCTGGGAGGGTCAGCATGTTCCAGATTTTCACCTCAAGGATGCCCTGTTATGCCACCTGGTTCACCTTTGTGTTCCTTCAAGTGAGCGTGCCAAGATGATTTGGGAAGCACACTACAGTCGAGCTGCTGGGCATTTCGGGGTCGAGAAAACGGTGGTAGTACTGCAAAAATATTTCTATTGGCCGCATCTTCGACAAGAAGTCGGGAAGTACATCAGAGCATGCACTGCCTGCGCCATTGCCAAACCGACAGTCAAGAAGCAAGGCCTCTATACCCCGCTGCCTACCCCTAGTCGACCTTGGGAATCCATCTCCATGGATTACATATCAAGCCTTCCTTCCACTAAGCATGGAAACGACTGTGTTTTTATGGTCGTCGATAGGTTCTCGAAGATGGCCATTATGGCGGCCTGCAAGAAGAATATCACAGCAGAAGCCACTGCTAAACTCTTCTTTGAACGAGTGTGGGTGCACTTTGGGATCCCAGAGTCTATCATCTCAAATCAGGATAGCAGGTTCCTCGGTACATTTTGGTCTAGTCTCTGGTCGATGCTGGACACCAAACTCACTAAGTCCACAGCCTTCCATCCTCAAACTGATGGCCAGACAGAGGTTGTCAATAGGATGATTGTACACATTCTGCGCGTGTACAACTCAAAGCATCCACGCACATGGGACGAGAGCCTCCCTATGTTCAGCACAGCTACAACCGGGCTCTCCACAGCTCGACTGGCCACAACCCTTTTCAGGTGGGCTTGGGATTCCAGCCATTATGTCCCATTCATGTGGCCATGCCATTTGCAGCTACTCACGCAAATTCGGCTCATGTCCAGTCCGAAACAGATAAGGCAAACAACTTCATTGAGCACATCCAACATATTCACCAGCAAGTCCATGACATTCTGAAGAAATCAAATGCTAAGTACAAGCAGCGACATGATCAATATTGGGTGCCACACAAGTTTCAGGTGGGCGACAAAGTCTCGTTGCATTTGCAAAAAGAACGCCTTACTGGAGCTTATCGGAAACTCAAACCACTCCGATATGGTCCTTACACCATTACCAAGGTTGTGGGAGACAATGCATTTGAGCTCAGCATTCCCCCATTCCTTGGCCTGCACCCAGTGTTCAATGTGGACCGCCTTCGACCATACTTTCCACCATTACTAGACACATCCAACATTGTAGAACAGCTCACAACCATAGAGTTAAATCTAGATTGCATGGAACAAGCTGCAACTGATCGGATCATGGACACACAGATCAAGCACACTCGCCAACAGAACATCCAACTATATCGAGTCGTCAAAGCAGGCCAACTCCTTCACCAGGGCAAGTGGCTCACCAGGGACCAAGTTCAGCAGAAGTTTCCTCATCTCATGGAGGAACTCAACACAATGGGGACCATTGCTTCCTAAGGGGGGGAATGATCCAGGTGGATATTGGTGGCCACCCGCCAAGTCCACTTGGACCCCCACCATTGTTTCTTTCAGGTTTTCAGTTTCCTTAATTGTAGCACAGTTTACTATTTTTAGCAGTTTTTCGGATCCTGAACTTCCAGAGCCGTTTTGAGGCCCTAAACGACGTTTTTTGGGAAAACTGGGAGCAACATGGGTCCATGGAGCGATGTTGCTCTTCCCAAAGTTGTAGTTCTCGGATAGATCTTACTAACAAGATATTGTACGCGTCAAATGGAGATTGCATGCCAAAGTTACGGCCCCGGGAAGTTGATGTACCAATTTACCGAAACGGGGCCCATAGTTTGGCGTTTCATCTTCTAGGGTTAGGTTTTTGGATGTTTAGGGTTTTCCATTGTTTCTCAACAATAAATAGGCCTTTGAGACTCATTATAACACAGTTCAGAGGCATGTAGCCACCACATCTCTTCTCAGAGATAAGCTACCATCGCCCTAGCTGTTTATTTCCATTTTCTGTTTGTAAGCATATCTCAGTATTTTACATTAATGAAATGAAGTATTATTTCCGCTGCATCGTTGTGTTTATGGTTATCTCTGTAATTTGTTGCGTTCCAGTTTAAATCCGGATCAATTCCAAAGTTCCAAACTTCATATTTATTTGAGGGAAGATCCAATTGAGATCGTTATGGTTCAATAATTGCTTTGTTAGGACCTTAAAGCAACCTCTTCACCCAAAATTTTATCCAAAAGAAGTTATCCCATTTGAATCAAATATTTAAAACTCAACTGGTTGACAGTCAGAATGATTACAGCAAATCTTTAGCAAGCAAGGAACTAGTTTTTAAGATGATCTGTCTGGCAGTTGTAATCTTTTCGCAAGACTCATCTCACATTATTCTCATTTTTGAAGCCTTTTGTCTAGTCTAGAAATTGATTTTGCCTTGCGACATTACTTCTTCAAATTCCTCTTCCCCAAAATTATGAACTAGAAGATTGACTGGACTGTGAAAATTTTAAAATCGAAATCCTACTGTAGTGATAATATTCTTTCTTCTACTTATTAACTCATAAATAAGTTATTAACAGTGTTCTTACAGTGAATATCAAAATAAATTCTACTACAGTCTTCACAAATAAAATTCTGAAAGCGAAAGCAATAACAACACACGAATAACTACAATGACACAGTTAATTCTGGACAATCGTCCCCGGGAAAATCCAATGTGGGAAAACCAGTGCAGTAGATGAGGGTTTCTTTATTATTCTTTAGCAAAAATCTCTTGTACAATATACAACCAATAGAATAGAAGTGAGAAAATGTACAGACGCTTCTTGACAAATCTTTGATCCAAGAGAAGTGTTCCTCAGCCCTCTGAATCCCTCTGCGTCTTCCTGTCACTTTTCCTCACGTTGGCCCAACGTCAGACGGCTCATGCAGTCCCAACGTCAATCGGCCTTGCGCTGGCTCTCCTTGCGCTGCGTCTTCTTGCCTTGTACCTCCCTACTGATGTTGATGTTGATGCCCTCTCTCTCTTTCTCACCTGCAACTCTCCCTCTGATTCGATTTTCTCTTGCTGAACTTTGACCAATAAGAAAATCGATCTTACTCAGGTAACTGAGTATCTAGCTCTCGTGAGTTCTCCAAGTGCCCATCAAGCCTCCTCTTATAATCCTCTTGTTGATCAATCAACGGCTCAAATTAGATCCTAATCAATGGCTAGGATCATATTGACTTGATCTCTGCCTTCTTCTAGAAGTTTCACCCACAATTTAGATTAATACCCATTAACTATTTTAATTTCCTAAGTTTAAACTTAGGGTCCCATTAAAAATAATTAATTATTTTAATAAAACTGTCTCTGAGTGGAATTTCCCAAAGCGATTTCTGGGTATTGGAGAATGCATGTGTCTAAGCCTCCCTGCAAATTTTGAAACTTAAAGCACATCCGATGCTACCAGAAATCAACACTCCCTCTTAGCAAGAAATGTGCTCTAGCAATGCAATCTACTGAAGCATCACTCTAACTTCATAACATCCTCCTCTACGTTGCTAATGTCTGACCTGTTGTCCATCAACTACTGCGCAAATGTTGCATATGTACTGTTGTTGACCCTGCCACTGTCAACACTGTATCTGTACTGCGACTCCCTCTGAATTTCTGCATCCATGTTGCTGCTGGCACTGCCACTACCAACTGCCCTGCACTACAAACTGATGCTGCTACTGAAATGGATTCTCTACCATACCCATCTGCTCTCTTAATTGAGTGAACTTAGCCCTTCCTAGAGCCTTTGTGAGTATGTCTGCTACCTGATCTCCTGTGGGGACATATTGTAGCTGTACTGCCCCACGCTAAACACAGTCTTTGATTAAGTGACATCTTATATCTATGTGTTTCAACCGATCATGAAATACTGGATTCTCAAAGAGCTTGATACAACTCTAATTATCACAGTAAACCCTGGTCGCTTTCATCCTTTTTCTGAACAAGCTCACAAGCAATTTTCTGAGCCATATAGCTTTGCACGTAGTTGTGTTGGTCGCCATATATTCTGCTTCTGCTGAGCTCAGGGCTATCGATTTATGATTTCCTACTGCACCAAGATATCATCCCCGATCCAACACTGAAGCAATACCACGAGGTACTTTTTCGGTCAATGATCTAACTGCCCAATTTACATCTGTGAACCCATTCAATCTGACGTCCTCCCATCGGGAGTATTTCAAACCATATCCGATTGTTCCGCGCACATACCTAAAAGTGTGTCTAGCTATCGCCCAATGCACCCTTTTTGGTTTCACCATGAACTGATAAGAGTGTTGACAGCGAAGCAAATGTCCAGCCTAGTGTTGACCAGATACATGAGCGACCCAATGAGTTGCATGTACAAGGTGGGATCTACTTCCTTGTTTCCTGATACATCTATTTTCTGACAGTTGGTGATCATGGGAGTAGCCATGGGTCAACAATCCTGCATTTTGAATCTCTTCAGAATTTCTGTAGCAAATCTTCCTTGTCCAAGGAAGATATGCTACAGAAATTCTGAAGAGATTCCCCATTCTTCTGCCAAACTTCCAATCCTAAAAAATAATGCATCAACCCCATGTCCTTCATGTTGAATTCAGCTTCAAGATTCTTCTTGCAATCCTGTATGAGCCTGGATGACCCAGTTAGGAACAAGTCATCTACATATAATACCAGAATAAGTGGCTCACTCTCTACCATCAAATAGTAGAGATTAGGATCAACATCACTCTTGACAAATCCCAACTGCTGCAAGTAATTACCAATCCAACCATACCATGCTCTGGGTGCCTTCCTGAGCCCATACAAGGCTTTCTTTAATCTGCAAACATGATTTCTCTTCTCATGAGTTTCAAAGCCTTCGGGTTGTTCTATATACACCTCCTCTTCCATCATCCCGTTCAAGAATGTTGCCTTGACATCCATCTGGTGAATCTCCCATCCCATTTGAGCTACTAAGGATATAATGGATCTGATAGAGGTGTATCGAGCAACTAGGGCAAAGGTCTCTTCATAGTCTATTCCTTCTTTATGAGCATACCCCTTTGCCACGAACCTAGCCTTGTACTTCTCTATACTGCCATCTGCAGCATACTTGATCTTGTAGATCCATCGTGATCCTACAACTGATCCATCTTCTGTTCTAGGTACTACTTCCCATACATCATTTGTCATGATAGAGTTGTATTCTTCTACCATGGCATCCACCCATACTTGGTGTTAAATAGCTTCCAAGCTAGAGTGTTCTTCAACCTGAGCTACCAATGCCTGATATCTGTCGAGTTGCCTACGCAACCTTTTCTCGGTTCTAGGAGCTCCAACAAATTCCTTTACGTCCCTCAGTGTCTACCGTACTTCTCTGTTGGTACTACCACTAGTGGTGGGAGGCTTAATCAACTCCTCCTGATCCTGCTGTTCCATCTACTCAAAAACATCTGGATTTCCTCCTTCTGAGGAGATACTGGTACTGGTCACTATACTCGATCCAGGTGTCTATCCTACTGCCTGTCCTCCTTGCTGCTCCTGGACTAGTGGAACATCTCCTGACTAATCTTTTGCAGGCATCTCACGAGATTTCCTGAAAGCTCTATCCTCCATGAACTTTGCAGTATTACTACAATCTTCCTGTTGCTAGGAATGTAGATTTTGTATGCCTTTGAGGTCTCGTTGTATCCTACGAGATATCCCTTATCTACAGTCTGATCCAGTTTATTGTGCTTCTCGTCTGGAATGTGACAAGAAGCCACGCTTTCGAATATCCTGAGATGACTGACTTCTGGCTTCTTCCCTATGAAGACCCTTTCGGGCGTTTTCTTCCCCAATGCTTTATGACGAGTTCTATTCTGGATATATATTGTTGTGTTGCAAGCTTCTACCCATAGATACCTAGGTAGATCCTGATCATACAACATAGCTTTGGCTGCCCCAACAATAGTTCTATTTTTCCGTTCTGCTACTCCACTCTGCTCCGAATTATATGGAGTTGTCCACTCTCTTTTGATGCCCTCCTTTGCGCAAAAATTTGTGAAGTCTTTGTCCATATATTCTCCATCATTATCTAAACGCAATACCTGTAACTTTTTCCCTGTCATATTTTCATAAAGAGCTTCAAACTCTCGAAAACGATCAAAGACCTCATCCTTAGTCTTTAAGAAATAGATCCAGGTTTTTCTGGAGTGATCATCAATAAACATGACAAAGTATTCTCCACCACTAAGAGCTCTTGTGGACATAGGACCATAGGTATCTAAGTGTATCAATCCTAATACACATTCTGCTCTATTGTTACTTCTGGAAAAAGTTGTTTTAGCGTACTTTCCTAGTACACACCCTCTACATAAGTCATCATGTTCACTACTAAGGATTGGTACTCCTGTAGCAGTCTCTCTGAGCATCCTCATTGCTCCATGGTGTAAATGTCCCATTCGCCTGTGCCATAATTCATTTCGTTCCTTTTCAACATCATAGTTGTTGTCTACAAGTGTCATTGGAGACTCAAGCTACAACCTATACAATTTGTTGCTATGAGTTCCAATTTGTCTTTTCTTCTTTCAGCTTGAATGCTTGACATATACTCTCTTTCCAATGAAGTATACATCGTATCCCTTGTCCTGTAACTAGGACACTAAAATCAGATTCATTCCTAATCCCGGCACATGCAGAACATTGGTGGCTCGGATGTTGGTTCCTGCTTCTGCCTGAAAATGCTATGGTGCCCCTCCCTATTGGAGTACACTTTGTCCGATTTTCCATTGTAATATGAAAATCCATTTGTTCTTCTTGATAGCTAGATAAATATTCTCATACTCTAGTCATATGAGCTAAAGCCCCACTATCAATATACCAAACATCTGCTAATGCTGACGCTGAACTTGCTAGGCATATGAATTCTTCTAGTCTAGAAGCCAATTCTAAGTTACTTTGAATATCCATCTTTGTGTTGTTTTCTGATGCTATCCTACCCCAGCAACCGTTGTAGAATAAATTGCATCCTTTCCTAAGAACTACGCAATTCTTTGGGGTTTCGATTTTCTACCTTTGCAGTAATTTCGAACTCCCTTCTTTTCCTCAACGAGGGCTCTTCAGTTTGCACTCCTGCTTAACCTTGCTTTGATTCCATGTGAAAAATTCAAATAGAAATCCTATAGTAGTAGTAATATTATTTCTTCCACTTATTAACTCAAAAATAAGTTATTCACAGTGTTCTTACGTGAATATCAAAATAAATTCTACTGCAGTATTCACAAATAAAACTCTAAAAGAGAATGCAATAACAACACAAGAATAACCACAATGACAATTAATTTTGGACGATCGTCCTCGGAAAAACCCAATGAGAGAAAATCGGTGCAACAGATGAGGGTTTCTTTATATTCTTCAATAAAAAACTCTTGTACAATATATAACCAATAGAACAGAAGTGAGAAAATTTACAGACGCTTCCTGACATATCTTTGATCCAGGAAAAGTGCTCCTCAGCCTTTTGAATCCCTTTGCATCTTCCTGCGTCACTTTTCCTCACGCTAGTCCAGTGTCAGATTGCTCACGCAGTCCCAACGTCAACTTGCCTTGCGCTACCTCTTTCTGCGTCACACTTTTGTGTTGGCTCTCCCTGCTCTGCTTCCTCTTGCCTTGCCCTCCCGACAGATGTTGATGTCGTCTCTCTCTTTCTCACTTGCAACTCTCCCTCTGATTCGATTTTCTCTTGCCAAACTTTGACCAGTGAAAAAATCGATCTTACTCGGGTAACTAAGTATCCGTCTCTCGTGAGTTCTCCAAGTGCCCATCAAGCCTCCTCTTATAGTCCTCTCGTTGATCAATCAATGGCCCCGATTAGATTCTAATCAATGGCTAGGATCATATTGATTTGATCTCTGCCTTCTTCTAGAAGTTTCACCCACAATTTAGATTAATACCATTAATTATTTTAATTTCCTAAGTTTAGACTTGGGATCCCATTAAAAATAATTAATTATTTTAATAAAACTGCTTTTGGGTGGAATTTCCCAAAATGATTTATGGGTATTGGAGAATGCATGTGTCTAAGCCTCCCTGCATATTTTGAGACTTACAACACATCCGATGCTACCAGAAATCAACATGGACAACAAAATCTCACAATAATTTTTACATTCAAAGATTGACTGGACAATGAAATCTCACAAGAATTTTAACATTCTCAACTATGGACTAGGTAATCACTTCAACTTCCATATTACTTGTCCAACATGCTCCGTTCTTAGGTAGTTGATTAATACATATATACTTCGCTAAACTTTCCCTGTTTGTCACTTGTCGAAGTTCTCTCTACCAAGATTGCGAGTTACAGTGATTTCAGTTATGCACCATTATGGGCATCTTCATTGAGGCAAAGCTGATTCATCCAACATTCAAGCTAAAAATAAATGGAGGTTCTGAACATAAAATAACAAACTTGCATCAACAACATTTTGCTAAATGACACACAAATCAGACTAACACCAATGGCCCCCTCCTTTTCCCATTTTATATTCTCATATTTGTATACTGTTAACAGCATCAGAGATAAAACATACCACTTGAAGCACACTATTATAATAGCTTTACAAAACAAAAAGAAATACTCACAGTTGGGTGCCTTGTACGGCGGTAGACTTTTTCAAGTGTAGCAATCTGCACTTTTTTCATCCGTTTCTTCCTATTCCACTGTGCTTGATTGACAAACATTGGAACCTCAGCGTCACTCTCTGATGCCTCTTTTAATGTAGGATCTATGGGTTTTCTATCAGATCCAGATGACCCTACATTATCTTTATCAGGTTTAACGGCAGATTGAACTGACCCAATGTTATCTTTCACAGGCTGAATTAGAAGCAACTCAGGAGGAGGATTCCGCAGCAACTCAAGAACTATTTCTCTGTCAAGGCCTAATTCTTCTGCAAGCTTTTTAACCTGCCAAGCAGAAAACCTGGATCAGTTGATCTAGTACTTGGTAAACAAGAGACTGAAATAAAAAATAGATGTGCAATGATGCCAATCACAACTAAAGCTTCTCACTTACACTAACTTTACGGCGCCCAACCTCCAGAGCTGCAGCCAATATCTGAAGTTGCCAGTTTTCTAATTTCAATGGTGGATACTCATCCAGTGCTTCCTCGTCATCATCTATATCAGATATTGCTTCATTCAACTCTTCTTCAAATTTAGAGACTTCCTCCTCAGTAATCATATCATTCTCATCATCATCAGATAACTGATCTTTTTCCAGATCCTTCTGTAATTGGCTAAACAAGGCCTCCAAAGCATCTTCATCTAGAGAGTCCTCATCTTCTTCATTCTTTTGTGCCTTCTGGAAAAGATAGTCCTAGTTGTATTAGTTCATAGTATATCCCCGACATGGTGTTGAAAATGAAATGTGTGATCATTGACACTTAATATTAACACTGATCAACCTCCTCCTCTGTTTGGTCAAGCTTGAGAATTATTACTGTTAATAAAAGGCATATCGAAATAGTAAACATACTAATAGCATCTCTAACATAATATTTTTGATGTTAAAACACAAAACCCTAAACCATGGAACTGCAATATATTGTCAATGAACTAAAGCCATCCATAACTAAATTAGTCGAGGTTAAATATCAATCTGGTAAGACAACCAAAATTTAACAGTTTGTGAATGTAAGCAAGTATGAGATGGGGCACCATTACTTCTCCACAGCTCCAAATTTCTTACCCATGTTGGGAAGGGGCAACGGTTAAAATAGTACCTGCACATTTTCTTGTACTCTTACTTCTTCAAAAATCTAGCAAAATAAATGTATTGTTGAACCTGATCATAGATCTCAACATCAATTAAAAATACTGATCCTTTGTATTATTCTAATAGCATTTCAATGCCATTTTAATATATTTTTACATTCATTTTTTTGCATTTCCCCAATCTTGAATCTATCAAAGCTATCATTGACAAACGACATGGGTTGTAGGACCCTTCCATACCATAAATATACAGTTAGTGTTTAAGACTACATTCAAAATATTTAGGAATGCCTCGAAATTTTAATAGAATTACTTCATATTGTTTTGATATTTTCATCTTTCCGACCCTTTAAACTTTAAAAAGCTGATGTCGATGATTTCAAAGGCCTTTTGTTTCATTTGAAACGGATAGATAGGCCTTTTTGTACATCATAGTCATAAATGTTACAGTTTTCATAGTAAGAAAACACCTACACGAGCTTTTGAACCTTTTGAAGTATTTCCAGAAGTTTCAACTCATCCTGTAAAACTTTTGAACAGCAGAGGAATTTTTTCATCCATCAATGGGCGTTAAACAGATTTAAGAATGTATTGTCTTCAATGATTTAAAAGGAGAAGCATAAGGTTTTCTTGATGAAATGATTTAATATTTTAATTGTGTCAGGTCAACCTTTCCTGTGATTTCTGTTTTAGATTGTTGAAAGCTTAACCTCCAATTTTATCTTAGATTTGAGCTTATTGTGTGGATTTTAAATATTCTCATAGATTATTCTCAATTTTATTATTATTTATATTTTGTATCTAATGCATATTTCCATATATATTGCATTTAGTTTCACCGCCGTAGTTTCCCTTTATTTGGGGCTCACCATATCAACCAAGTTGCTCAAATTTTACATATTGTGACTTTGGAGAAATGCCAAACAACGCATGAAATAAAATGTGTATTAATATGGGATATTATGTTTTAAATGACTTACTTTATGTACTCCCACGAGCACTTATCACTGATCGTACTAATTTTCTTTTGTCCCATTGACCTACCTTTTTGGTCATTTGTTGAACATTAATATTATTATTTCATCTTAATTTAATCAACAAAGATCAAGTGATATACAATATGTATACACATTTCTATTACAAAGTGGTGCTTCAACATAAGTCGGATTTGAAGCTTAAAAAATAAAAGTAAATGATCTAAATTACTACATTTGTGTCATATGAGTAAGTGCTATTTTGTGAGGCTGAAGGATCCCATTGAGGAGGAAAAATCCATCAAGTATAAGCCACGGCACTGGTCAAAGACCATATGGTCAAGTTGGAGAGTTGGTGGAGGTCAAAACTGTTGAGAAATCTAGGGCAGCTTAGTTAGAGCTTATTTAATTTGATTTCTCTTTAACTTTGATAGTTGCTTGTGATATTCTTAATAGGTTTTTCTTCTTCTTGTTATTATTATATTCTTGATCATCAAACAGCTACCAAAACATGAAAATCATCATAGACAAATGGACACCAGACGTAGGCACTTAGCCCGGGTAAAACCCCTATGAAGGGGAAAACCTAGTCAAACTCTTCTACTAGAAAACTCAAATCAAATTGAGACAATCTTGACCTAAGACAAAGACCTTACCTCCATCCATCAAGTCAGCCCTCAAGAATTTACCTTCAAGATAATGCAGAATCAAATAGGCCTTTGATCCATCAAATCATCTATCAAACTAACCAATTATGGCTTCGGTTCTTCTGCAATTCAGTCTGTAATCATAATCTTGTACCTTCATCCTACAAAACTTCAATCCCTTCACACGTGTGATAGAGAAGACAAAGAGTAGACTTCTTTCTTTTTCGCTTGGTTTCCCTTCTCTTTCTGGTTATGAAATAGGCTCTTTTATGATATTCGCACTTCATCCTTTCTTCTTTAGTTGCAAATACAAGTGACGTCAAAGAGGTCGAGTTCATTTGCTATTTATAGTGGTTGGAGTCTGTACTTTGAGGCCAACATGATGAGCTTGGGGCCGACTTGATGGAGGAGGTTTTACATGACCAGTAATAAATTTTTCTTGATTTAAGAAACCGAATAAGAGTCTATAAGATGACAAGGACTCAACCCTAGAAGCCTACAACAAAGGCTTTGAACTATAAATGAATGAAGCATGAAGCCCATGCTTATAAATAATTTGCTTTTTATAAATAAATTTTCTTTTTCTTTCTTTTGACAAATATATGACTTAGATACAATTAGGAAGACCGATACTAGTTACATTCTTCAACACTCCCTCTTAACTAGGGAGGTGTTTATAATTACATATATACATAGGTACATGGATGATCTCAAAATGATATGTTCTATAAAGAGTCACAGCACACGCAATGCTACAGATTAGATACTTGATCAAGGTATTTAACCGGTTGAGACTAGGGTGTGTTCCAAGCTTTAGCTAGTATAGGTACCATCAGGCTTCAGCTCTAACACCAACCCAGGGATTTAGGTATCGTATCCAAGGTTAGAGCTATACAAGACCAATGATACCCTCTCCACTTCGAGATCTAGACATCATCACAGGCCAGCTAGATGTCCTCCCCAGCATCTTGTCGCCCCAAGATGCTTCATCTCTCCCTATCAACTAAATCAGATATATCCATTAGTCCAACCATGCTTCCAAAAATGTTCAACCTTCTTATGTACAGATCTACCTATACAATCACAGCCCCAATTCATAACAGACTTTCAAATATATACAAGTTAGCACAAACCTTCGAGGTCCTTAATCCTTTTGATGTTGCTTAGATCATCATCATATATCCAAACACATCTCGTCGGAAGCTTTCTTCTTTAACTTGTTCAGCAGCAGCAAACTCAACCTCAGCACTCCTCAACACAATCAAGTCTTTGTTTGCAACTTCATGAATCCATCCATTCTTTGATCTCATTCTTTCTTCAAGGTCTTCACTATAGCTGTCACAATATGTCCTCCCTCTTAACTAGGGAGATATACACTTTCTTTAATCAAGCTTCCTCTCAGCTTAGAGAGATCAACAACTTTATTCTTTCAATTATACAGGCTCTTTCTTTCGCATTACCACATCATCGGAGAACTTCAACCTTCTGATACATCATTCCTTCTATCCTAACTTGGCAAAAAGGTCACCAACAAATACTTCAAGATTCTCACAGCTTCCTCTCTTCATCATGCTCAGTCATCTTTAATTAAGAGGTAGATGAACATCTCCAACGTCTTGAAGATTATGTACTTGCAAATCTTTAAGAACGAGTACAACCAAGTACAAATATATAGGAGCATGAAGTTAACAAAATAGGATTAGCATGTTATTGCAATGGGAATATCAAAATAATCAAACTTTAGATATCAAAACCTAAACCTAGTTAGGTTGATAATCAATAAGGGTTACATCTTTTATACCCTAAACTTTCTCATCCATTTATGATCCAAAATGGATCCACATACCCTTTAAGTCTTCAAAAATCGCTTAAAAGATCAAAACAATCGCATGAGAAAACCTTCATAAAACAGCGAAAAACACTATTGGGACCCAAAAACACCAAGAAAACAGTGGAAAACAGGTTTATCGGCGGTCAAAGGAGTGATGCACAGGAGTTGTTGGATCTGGCCGATCAACGATCCAGATCCGATCGGCAAATCGCAATCAGCAAAGGCTATTGGAGGCGGCTATATGGGAAGCGCGATAGCGCGATCAAACGAGAGTCGTTGATCTATGCGCGCAGATCAACAGTCCAGAGTCAATCGCGTTATCGCATCGCTAATATATACATATATATATATAGACTTAACCACGGCCTGGGAGGATCAGCGACATGCGATTGCGATATTGCAATATCGCATCGGAGCTATGCAAAGGAGCGGGGCTGATTATGACTAATACTGCGATAGACCGGACCTAATAAAAAAATATAAACGCTATTTCATAAGATTTGAGATCCATCAAATGGCATTTTTAATGTATTTTCGCGTATTTCGTTTATTAAATGAAATACAAGGGAAGCGCCGATGCGATGAAAAGTGGACCCGAAAGGGTTTATGAATGAAAATGAATAATATTTCAAATCCGCCCAAAGCCATTTTTTTACGAGGATTTTTCAGTGTTTAACGTATTTTCCAAATGCAAAGGAAATCCACAAAACAAGTGGGGATTTCGAGGGGGCCAAAAGACGTAAGTAGTTTGGGTCGGGCTCCACCCGAGCCCATACATTGGCTGCCACGTGTCCAAGCCGAGGAGAGAGAAAACCACCCTTATTGGGCGGTTAACCCCTATACGGAAGGGCCGCCCGAAATGAACCACAGCCGTTGGATCTGGGAGATCCCAGATCAACAATGGAGATGCGATGTCAACATAAAGGCAGATTCGATAGGAGTATAAGGCGGAATTATGGATGTTTGAAGTCCGATGAACAGTGTTTTGGCAGACTTTTCCTATGTTTGAACACATTTCTCTATGTAAATAGAGAATGGCCGTTTTAGGGATTTCAAAGGCCCGATGCACTCATCCATTGCAGAACAGGTGGTCACCTCCCCAAAAGGCCTTATGCCATGATTGCTAACGCTTAGAAGAGGAATTCGAGCGGACAAAGGTCGGGAGGCAGAGAGTCGAGAAGGTGAAACGAACAGACAACGCAGATTGGCTTTAAAGCCATAGAAGAGAGCAAACAGAGGCAAGCAGTGTTGAGATAGAGAGCAAACAGAGACAAAGAATCAGTGAGGAGAGTCTGTGTACTCAAAAAGACTTGGGGGATCCAAGAAAGCCTTGTTGTTTTGTATCTATTGTGTGAGGCTCAAATTGACCTCATTCTCGTAAAAACTCTGCCTTTGAAGACATAATGGAGAGGTCACCACTGAAGGCTAGACCAGGAGATGTAGCCCCAGAGTGTTGGGTGAACTCCTTATTAAATTTGTTGTGTTTATGCATGTTGTCTATTATGCTTCTTTACTGCTTCATTGTCTATGTATTTCGTAATCTTATCAATCCATTGCATAAAGTAACATAGGCAAATCCCTGCACATGAGTCTGTAATATCTTAATAATTGTCTAAGATCTCATTTTCAGATCAGGTGGTATTAGAGCTTTAGGTTGCTAAGGTTAGACAAGCTTGTGCTGGATTGTTGAATGCTAACTAGGTCAAAGCTCAAATTAGGAGAAGGAGAATTGGTTGAGACTAACCCAGAAATAGGAAGACTCTATCCTAGGAGAAAAATGGCAGAAGAAATTCCCTTAGAATCAGACTCTCAGTTCATGAACATTTTCATGACCATGAGAGCCATGGTAGAAGAGATGTATCGAGAATTTAAGAAAGGTCAAGGTGAAGATACTTCAACCTCCAAACAAGACAAAGGAACAAAGGAACCTCTTCTAGATGGCCATTCTGAAGGCAAAGGGAAAGGAAAAGAGCCTCCTCTATCCACACCTCTTTCTAGCCCTGAAAATAAAAAGAAGAAGACTTTTGTGATTAAATTAGATGTAAAATTTGATTTGCCAATATATGATGGAGAATTAAATGCATAAAAGCTAGATAACTAGATTAGACAGATTGATGTATACTGCAGGGTGCAGAACATCGATTCAGAAAGGAGAAAGATTCAACTGGCCAGCCTTCACCTTGGAGGAACTGCCCTAGTGTGGTGGGAAGGTAGGACACAAGCTGATTTGAAGAAGCATGGTAAAATTCTTTCTACCTAGAGTGAATTTGTTTCTGCCATTAAAAAAGAATTCTATCCACTGGCTTACATGCAGCAAGCCATGATGAGTTGGCAAACTCTTCGCCAATTAAAGGGGCAAAGTGTACAAAGCTATACCCAGGAATTTAGAAAAAGAGCTTTAATTCTAGA
>APFE030562309.1:112726-136973 GCA_000404065.3 Pinus taeda
GTAAAAATTCTGAAGCATCTACTAGTAATTCTGCACAATCTATTGATAATGAAGAAAATGAGAGGAAAAGACATGAGCTTTTTCATATTAGAGTTATTTCCAAGCATGAAAAGATTGCTACTTTATTTGACAGTGGTTCACAAGTAAACTTGATTTCTGAAGCAATTGTAAAGAAGTTGGGATTACTAACCACACCTCACAAGAAGCCATATCCATTAAGTTGGATATGTGATAAAGCAAAGCTACAAGTGACTAGACAATGTAAACTTAAGTTTTCTTTTGGGTCAACATTTGTAGATGAGGTTGAGTTAGATATCGTTCCCTTGGATATATGTGGAATTGTTTTAGGAAGTCCTTAATTGTATGATAGAAAAACCATTTTCTATAGAGCTGAAAATAAGTATCAACTCACCAAAGATGGAATAGAATATATTGTAAGAGCTCACAAACTCAAAAATAATTACACTCTCATAAACTCAGGGCAGATGAAAAGAATTGTAAATTCATGCAAGCAATTTTTATTGATGGTTGTAAAGGAAAAGAACCCTGATAAAACCAATATATTCGAAGGCTGTGATGCTAAACAGAAAGTTGATTTAGAAAAAGTTGTTTCAGAATATGATATCCTATCTCAAGAACCTAAATGTCTGCCACACATAAGGGAAATTGTACACGATATTCATTTGCAGCAAAATGCTCCATTGCCTAACATCGGAATGTACAGGTTATCCGCTTTAGAGAATGCAGAGATCAAGAAGCAGATACAGGCGCTGCTCGAGAAAGGGTTCATAAGACCAAGCACATCACCATGCGGATCTCCAATCGTGTTGGTGAGAAAGAAAGATGGTTCGTGGAGGATGTGCATTGATTATAGAGCGTTGAATAAAATAACGATCAAGAATCATTATCCCCTTCCTCGCATTGATGATCTATTGGATCAGTTTAAACAAGTTGTTTACTTTTCCAAGTTGGACTTGTGTAGTGGCTACCATTAGGTCAAAGTAGCAGAACAAGATGCATGGAAGACTGCTTTCAAAACAAAGCAAGGG
The DNA here is from genome assembly GCA_000404065.3 of Pinus taeda. NCBI lineage: Eukaryota > Viridiplantae > Streptophyta > Pinopsida > Pinales > Pinaceae > Pinus > Pinus taeda. The sequence continues at coordinate 113,776 of APFE030562309.1, forward strand.
TTGTATGAATGGCTAGTTATGCCTTTTGGCTTAACTAATGCTCCTGCCACTTTCATGAGGGTAATGAATGATGTTCTCAGGCCTTTTATTGATGATTTTGTAATTGTATATTTAGATGACATTCTTGTTTTCAGTAAAACATGGGAAGAACATTTGAAGCATGTAAAGCAGACTCTACATGTTTTGAAAAGAGAAAATCTCTATGTTAAATTATCGAAATGTGAATTTGGCAAAACATCTTTAAATTATTTGGGTCATGTTGTAGGGGGTGGTGAATTGAAGATAGATCTCTCTAAGGTTGAAGTCATTGTGAACTAGCCTAAACCCAAATCTGCTACAGAAAGTTAGAAGCTTCCTAGGAGCAACACAATATTGGAGAAAGTTCATTGCTAACTTTTCCTTGATTGCAGCTCCCTTACATGCTTTAACAGGATTGAACAAGGTGTTTCAGTGGGGAAGCAAACAGCAGAAAGCCTTCGACAACTTGAAAGAAAAGATTAGTACAGCACCAGTACTAGCATTGCCAGATCTTCAAAGACCATTTGAGATTGAAACAGATGTCAGTGACTATGCCATGGAGCATGCAACATGGTAAACCCATATGTTATCATTCTGAGACATTTAATTCTGCAATAGTTAATTATCCCACATATGATAAAGAATTGTATGCATTAGTGCAGTGTGTGAAAAAGTGGAAACATTACTTAATGGGCAAAGAAACAGTTATACACAGTGATCATCAGCCACTTCAGTATTTGCACTCACAAACTAAATTGCAGCAATCAAGACACTATAGGTGGATGGGTTTCCTACAGCAGTTTCATCTAGTCATCAGATTTAAGAAAGGCATACACAATAAAGTTGCAGATATGTTGTCCAGACCAATCATAAATGCATCTACTATACTTAAGCATAATTCAATATTGCATGAAAGCTACATTGAACAATATGCTCAAGATGAGATTTTAAAGATATATATGCAACTTTAAGTCATGGCAAACAAGTAGAAGAATTGGATTATCATGTTAAGGACCAACTCTTATATCATTTGGGAAAGTTATGCATTCCTCAAACTGAAAGAGTTAGCATAATCCGAGAAGCACATACTTCTTTAATATCAGGTCATTTTGGTGTAAGTAAAACAGTTGCACAGCTGCAAAGATTCTGCTATTGGCCAAGAATGCATGAAACAGTTTCTAGATATATTAAAGGGTGTACCATATGTGCTAAAAGCAAGCCCAGCAATAGAAAACTAGGCTTGTACACTCCACTTCCAGTTCCTTCTCGCCCTTGAGAAAGTGTTTCCATGGACTTTGTTGGGGGATTGCCAAAACCTAGAAAAGGTCATGACTATTTATATGTTATTGTGGACAGGTTCAGCGAGATGTGTATTTTAATACTTTGTAACAAGCAGAGTACAGCTGAACAAACAACGAAGTTGTTCTTTCAGCATGTCTGGGTGCATTTTGGGTTACCCACTTCCTTTGTATCTGATCGAGATTCCCAATTTGTTGGGAAGTTTTGGTCAAGCCTATGGGAGTTAATGGACACCAGACTGAAGAAGAGCACAGCCTTTCATCCACAAACAGATGGCCAAACAGAGGTGGTCAACAGGACAATGATCCAGTTGCTCAGGGGCTATTGCAACAAACATCCAAAGCTTTGGGATGAACATTTGTGTTATGTGCAACATGCTTACAACCGTGCTAAACATTCTTCTACACAAAGATCTCCTTTTGAGACTTGTTTTGGTTTTACACCAAAGTCTCCCTTGGATTTTGTCTTTAGTAAAGACATAGCGGTTGATGGACACAGTGATGTGGACAAAGCAACCAAGTTCATTGAACAAATCCAAGAAATTCACCAGGCAGTGCAGGAACAGTTGGAACAGAGCCAGGCCAAGTACAAGGCAAGGCATGATAAGCATTGAATTGAGCATAACTTCCAAGTTGGTGATCAAGTCTGGTTGTACATCAGCAAAGACAGAATGCAAGGTGAAGGAAAGAAGTTGAACCCAATAAGGTATGGGCCTTTCAAGATACTTGAGAAAATTGGTGAGAATGCTTTTCGCCTTGATTTTCCAGCTTACATGCACATCTATTCAATAGTTAATGCAAAGAACTTGAGACTGTTTGAACCTTCATTGATTGAAGATCCCGAAAAGCAAAGTCAGTTGCCTTCTATTGATGATCTGTTGCCTGAATATCTCAATGAGTTGCAGGAAGGTACAGTTCTGGACAAAAAGGTGAGAACTACGCGCAGAGGGGATGTCGAGTACCTAAGAATTGGACTCAAAGGTTCAAAACCGAGCAGTGCACGATGGATGGAGATTGGGCAAGTGAGGGATTTGTATCCTCACTTGATTGATGCTTAAAAACCATCTTTTGGTGGTCCAAAAGCCTTTTTCAGTGGGAAGGTGTGATCCAAAATGGATCCAAATACCCTCTAAGTCTTCAAAAATCGCTTAAAAGATCAAAACAATCGCATGAGAAAACCTTCATAAAACAACGTGTTGTCGCACAGATTGTCACGACAACACTCAGACCGGGGGCTGTCACCCTGATCCCCGATCTCTCCGTTTAAGCCTGTCTCCCGCGGCTAAGGGGGGTAGACGAACAATGGATGACCAACTGTGGACCAGTTGGTTTGGGAGACACGAGGAGAAACAAGCACTTAATTGATTTTATTAAGTTGATAGACCAGTGCCTTATGGGGTTAATGATTAAATGATTATTTATTAAATGTTGCAGAAATATAAACCATATAAAATAATCATTTATCATCAAATAACCCAAGCGATGCAAGATGTTCAACAAACGCACAACGTTTTAATAATTATGCAGCAATTAAATTTCTAAAGAAAAATTAAATGCTTAAAAATATCATAAAATTTAAATGTTGACCAGTTACCACTTTCACATAGCTAACTTCAAATAAACATTTAAGTGCATTTAGCTATAGAAAAATACCACAAAAAGACACCAAAATGATTTTTCAATTTTTAGCTAAGCTTTTCAAAAAAAATTAATTTTTATACATTTTTATATAAATAAAACAAAATTAAACTAAAGTAAACATAAATGAAACTCAAAATTATTAAAATTTAATCCTAAAATCAAATAAATCTAAACAAAATATGAACCCATTAAAATCTAAAATTTAAAATTTTTTATGATTTTATTTTTATAAATTTTAAGTTTAAATAAAACAGATGAATCTAAATAATAATTAATTTAATCAAACTAACACTTTTTCATAATACATAAAATAAGAAAATCTAAATTCTAAAATATAGAAACTTATGGCTTTTTTTAATTTTAAATTTTAAATTTTTACATATTTTTATATATTTTTTTATATTTAAAATTTAAAATAAACGAAACTAAATAATATCTATCTAAATATAGCTAAAATATAGTAACTTCTTAAGCTAACCTAAATCAAATAAACATAAAAAAGAAATTTAAAATCGAAATTTTTGTTTTTCTTTTTTCTTGATTTTTTTTTTTTTATTTATTAAAAAAAAAACTAAAACTAAACTAAACTTCAACTAACAACGAATTTAAAAAATGAAAATCAATTATACAAAAAAAAAAAAAAAAATCTAACGCATGAACAAAAATAAAATGAAACACGTGAATGAAACTATGAAGAATAAATAAACGAAAGCGCTGGGAAAATCTAATCTATCTACACTAACTCTATGAAATCAGAACATACCAAAAAAAATCGAAACACTTGTTTGCAGGTACGCTTGGACGTTTAATGGCAGCGAAGATTGCAGAGAAAACGCAGCAGAGAGGCAACAACTCGTTGAGAAAAGGAAACGCGTGGAGAAATCGATGGCAGATGGGAAGGGTCTCACGCTGGTTAATTGTTTTGTAGGTTTGTGGCGGGGTGCTCGACGCAGGCAAAGAGAAGGTGAATACGCGGCGTGGAAGGAGCTAAGAGCGAGTTGAAGGGAGCCGACGTAGAGAAAGGAGGCTGGACGTGTGGAGAAATAGGCAGCGATTTGCAGGTTTGCTGAAGGATGAGAGGACGCAGAGACTTTTGCAGGTTTTGGAGAAGCGTAAGGAGTGAAGGCAGGCAGGATGGTGCTCACGCGTGGATCTTGCAACATAAATACGCAAATTTGATGAGTTTTGCAAGTGTGCGTGGAAGGGCGGATGCGATGAAGTCTGCAGCAGAAGTAGAATCACTGCGTGCAACAGCGTGGAGCCCAGAAAAAATCGACGCAGAGGCCACGGGTTCCAATATTTGTTTGCAGGTTTAGCAGACAACAAGGGGGAAAAGCGATGAGGGTTTAGGTAGCTTGGAGAACGACGAAGAATTGATGAAATAAAGACTGCGCAGAGGAGATGGATGGCAGCAACTTGTTTTTTGTAGCTATGGTAGCGTACAGGCAGCTGGCAGCGTACAGGCTGTGTTGGAAATTGATGGGGAGCCTGTTGCAGGCCCAGGGCAGCACATAAAAAAAAATTCGAACAAACTTCCTGCGAATAATGAAACCCCAGCAAGTAGATAGCTGACCCTCTTTAGAAAGATTGAAAACCTGTACCTGCAACCTGAAAACAATGAAAACAAACAGCCGGAACCTGAAAACATAAAAGTAAATGAAACCCTAAGAACCAGCTAAATTACAACATTCACAGATTTTCGACTCTTAAGCAGCCAGATTTGTCAATAATCCATAGTAATATTTTCAGAATTTTAAGCTTAATGTGAGATGCTTCAGAAAAACCCTGCATGCACTCATAAAAAAAAATTCAGATGATAAGCCCGGGATTAAAAACTAGCTGGGTTCTTTCAAAAAACACAATCCGGGAGTTCGTTGGTTCAGCCGAGAACTTCCCCTGACGCCCGGTAAACTCAAAACTAAGATTTCCTGCACAGCTTAAAATCAACCATTAACATAGAGGGAGAAAACAATAGTGAAACCCAGATCAAATGGAGATACCTGCCATTATATTTCAGAATCTAAACTATCATTCAAACCCCAAAGATCAGACAAGATACCTATGCCTAAATCAATCTTCATCAAGCTATTATCAATGGCTGAAAATAAAATTATGTAGAAGAATAAAACATCTTACAGCACTTTCAGAAGAGTAACACCAGCAAGATTTTCAACCCCAAAGTCTTTCTTTATTGCACAAAAAATGACTACAAGAGAGCTTTCTTTAGCACCAGACTCTCAAATCCAATCTGATCTCAAATGAACCCTAGCACCCTATTTAAAAGAAAAATTCCCAACGGCTAGTTCAAGTGATCCATGTCAAACTAATCTCGACCATCGATAAGGATCAAGATTTCTTTTAATCTCATCCGTCGAATTTTTAAATGCATTTTAATATATTAAACAATTAAAATTCTGCATTTATTTGCTCGAAAATTTGACTTATTATTATTTTATTTTATTTTTCAAATTTTTATTATTTTTTAATTTTATTATTTTTTTTTTTTTTTTTAATTTATTATTATTATTATTATTTTTTATTTTATTATTTTTTATGTCTTTTTTTTTTTATTTTTTTTTATTTTATTTTTTATTTTTATATTTTGGATCCTCAAACTTAGCGTTTGGAAAAATCACCTAGGACCTAGGACTTAGGACTTATGAGAGGATTAAAACATTTTCTAACCCTCAAGACACTTTACATCATGACTTTTACAATTTTACATCTCAAGAGGGAAAACCCATTTGACATAGACCCTCATAGACCACCCAGTTCTGCGACCAAATATAATCTAGCAGATTAATACACTAGGATTCCTCTAAGATTCTAATGACAAAATTCATTCCGACTTTGGGGTTAGGCTAAAGGAAAACTCTGCCGATCATGGATTGGTGAGACAAAAAACCTTCTGGAACGTAGATTATCACCAGAAAATTAGGTCCACCTAGGCAATTTACCTACATGACTCAGATCTGCTAAGATTATTTACAATTTACACACGCAGACTAGGTTTACAAAACAATATGGTCGGGCTGATGATGACAGGAACGGACACGTCGCTCAAACGCTATCCCTTTTGTGAAAAAGGGGGTGTACTACTATGGGTAGTTGACACGTAGTGGTCAACACAGCGGAGAACACTATCGGGACCCAAAAACACCAAGAAAACAGTGGAAAACAGGCTTATTGGCGGTCAAAGGAGTGATGCACAGGAGCCGTCGGATCTGGCCGATCAATAGCCCAGATCCGATCGGAAAATCGCAATCAGCAAAGGCTATCGGAGGTGGCTATATGGGAAGCGCGATAGCGGGCAACGCGATCAACAGTCCAAAGTCAATCGCGTTATCACATCGCTGATCTATATATATATATATATATATTATATATATATGTGGACTTAACCACGACCCGAGAGGATCAGCGACATGCGATTGCGATATCGCAATATTGCATCGGAGCTATGCAAAGGAGCGGGGCCGATTATGACTAAGACTACTATAGATCGGACTCGATAAAAAAATATAAACGCTATTTCATAAGATTTGAGATCAGTCAAATGGCATTTTTAATGTATTTTCGCGTATTTCATTTATTGAACGAAATACAAGGGAAGCGTCGATGCGATGAAAAGTGGACCCGAAAGGGTTTATGAATGAAAATGAATAATATTTCAAATCCGCCCAAAGCCATTTTTTTTACAGGGATTTTTCAGTGTTTAACATATTTTCCAAATGCAAAGGAAATCCACAAAACAAGTGGGATTTCGGGGGGACCAAAAGCGGTAAGTGGTTTGGGTCGGGCTCCGCCCGAGCCCATACATTGGCTGCCACATATCCAGGCCGAGGAGAGAGAAAACCACCCTTATCGGGCAGTTAACCCCCGTACGAAAGGGCCGCCTGAAATGAACCACAGCCATTGGATCTGGGAGATCCCAAATCAACGGTGGAGATGCGATGTCGACATAAAGGCAGATCCGATAGGAGTATAAGGCGGAATTATGGATGTTTGAAGTCCGATGAACAATGTTTTGGCGGACTTTTCTTGTGTTTGAACGCATTTCTCTGTGTAAACAGAGAATGGCCATTTCAGGGATTTCAAAGGCCCGATGCACTCACCCGTTGCAGAACAGGTGGCCACCTCCCCAAAAGGCCTTATGCCATGATTGCTAATGCTTAGAAGAGGGATTCGAGCGGACAAAGGCTGGGAGACAAAAAGCCGAGAAAGTGAAATGAACAGACAGCGCAGATTGGTTTTAAAGCCACAGAAGAGAGCAAGCGGAGGGAAGTAGTGCTGAGATAGAGAGCAAACAGAGACAGAGAATCAATGAGGAGAGTCTGTGTACTCAAAAAGACTTGGGGGATCCAAGAAAGCCTTGTTGTTTTGTATCTGTTGTGTGAGGCTCAAATTGAGCTCATTCTTATAAAAACTCTGCTTCTAAAGACATAATAGAGAGGTCATCACTGAAGGTTGGACCAGGAGATGTAGCCTAGGAGTGTTGGCTGAACTCCTTATTAAATTTGTTGTGTTTATGTGTGTTGTCTATTATGCTTCTTTACTGCTTCATTGTCTATGTATTTCGCAATATTATTTATCCATTGCATAAAGTAACATAGGCAAATCCCTGCACATGAGTCTGTAATACCTTAATAATTGTCTAAGATCTCATTTTCAGATCAATTTATGCTAGGGTTTTTGTTGCTAGATTCCATATTTAAGACTAAAGCCTTAGATGTCAACAAATATATCGAGTTAGCATTATAATGAAAGCATTTCTATATCTAGGGTTTTATTATCATGCCCTAGAATTCTTATATCAAATTCTACTAGGGTTTTATTGTAAACCCTAGACACAAACATCAAAATTTTTACATTAGATATACAACAACTTGACCAAGCTAGGGTTTCAATAAAACGGAAGCACATACACCAAGGATTTCATTCCTAAGATCTTTTATTAATTGATTCAAGGGTTTCGTCATAAACCCTTATTTAATAAACCCTAAAAATCTAGGGTTTCTTCCTATAACCTAGATATCAACGAAAAACCCTAAAAAGGCTAGGGTTTCAACATCAAGAGATTCTAGACTTTATCAACAAACCCTAAGAAGATTGGGGTTTTACAGTGAACCCTAAAGGTTAGGGTTTCACCAAAGTAAACAAAAGAGAGTATGACAAGGGTTGATTTAATCTAGAGATCAATCACCCTAACAAGAATCTTTATGATTCAAAACCTTAAAAATAAGAAAGTTAGTAATACAAGGTAAATTTCAAAAGTAATCGTACTTTTCAATGAAGAAGTTCAGCGACAAATCCTGTGGTCTTAGATATAACTTAAGTTGCTCCATTTACAAACCTTGTGGGGTTTCCTTATTGAAGGGCTCCCTCTGAATTATGACAATGTTTTCATGGTTCATTTCCTTGTGTCAACTTGTGCCCAAGGATCCAACTTGATTTATCAACTCACCACACCTGCAATACTTTTAAGCACAACCAAAATATACAAGTACAATAACATAATCTTTATCTAGGGTTTTCTTAGAGAATGAATTCCAAGGGATTTTGAGTACAAAGTAATAAGTACTACAAATCCTATTTTCATAAAAGATTATCACATACCTACAAACCCTAAATATTATGAATTAGAATTTACGGTTTCTTAGAGGGGACTAGAGAATTCAGATAAGAGTTTCTATATATTTTGTCTAGGGTTTACAATCCTTGGATATTAACATTCTTCATTACGACAAAACTTGCAAACCCTAGAAGCAACTAAACCCTAAAAACATTTCATACTAGAATCTAAACAAATGATCATGCTCTACTTACCTCAAGATTACATACCTTTGTCTCTCATGCTTGATATTCCTTTGAGCTTGTTGTTAGTTTTTGTAACATCGGAGGTATTCTAGTCTTGAAACTTTGTGGAGAGGTTAGAACACAGGAGTTCTCCAAAACCCAAAAATCGTTTCTAGAAATTCCACCTAGAGATGGCTCAATTAGATTATTAGCCAATTTTTAAATATTTCCTAAGTCTAAACTTAAGGAAAAGAGATTAATTAATTAGTATTAACTGAGAAAGGTGTGAATCATCTAGAAACTGACACAGATCGACAATAAAATAATCTCAGCCCTTGATTGAGTTTTAATCTTAGTCGTTGGAGTCCTAGCAGGAGATTATAAGAAGTCGATGTGTAGATGGAGAGATACACTTGTGAGACAAGAGATTTGTTGTCGCTCAAATTGTACAAGCACAATGCAACAACTCAGGACGGGGGTTGTCACTCTGATCCCCGTCCACTACGTTCTAGTTGTCTCCCAACAACAGGCTATGGGGGGTAGTCTCTATGGAAGAGGGAAATGAAAGACTCGTTGGCAACCAACAAGTCCGAGAGACGTAATTGAATGGCTTAGCCACTTGGTTGATTTAGCAAGATTTATAAATTAGATTAAATTTAAATGTGAGACCAGTGCCTTATGGAGTCAATTTCTTGTTTTATATCAAGCCATTGCTTGAATGCTTAACTATCTTATATGCTATGCAAATCCTAAGACTTAGGTGTAATGCAGAATCTTGGTTGATTTTAAGTTAGATGCCTATTCTAAGTGTAACATTCCTCTTAACTATTTTGGGACTAGTCTCTAGAGTAGGTTGTGGGATAGAAGCCAACGGGAATCAAGCAGAGGCTTGATTATCGATACCTCCACCTATGTTCTAACCACCTGATGCCTCTAGCGCTGCAAAGAATGTGGCTCGAATAACTACAAGGTCACTGTGTTAACCACTAAAGAGGTGCTAGGCTCCTCAAGCTAGATGAGAAAGGGTGGCCTTAAATGTCTATCAACCAAGCTTATGCCTGGAGGTAAGTTATTAGATGCAAGACTAGCTTAGAATGATATGCAAGGTAAATGAGTGATTCTTAAGGTAAGATTGTTTAAGTGTTCTTTAAATACTTAGTTATGATTTGCTCTTAAATTATATCAACAAGTACTTATCAATGAGATACAATCTTAACCACAAGAAAATGTACCAAGTTATCAAGTGCCAACGAGAGATAAAAATGCCCACGATACAATTATTCAATAATCACAAGATATATGCTCTGAGATTTCCAAGGATTCTCAATAACCATAAACCAATGATGTCAAAAGAGAACAAGATCGCTTATCCACTTAGAACACTTAGCCAATGATTTTCAATACAAGATGTCAATCAATTAGATGAATGTCGAAACATTGTAATTTGATCACAACCAATTAGATTCTTAGAAACTCACGATCACAATCTCTCCATGATGCACAATTGAAACAAGTTACTTTAATGTCAATGCCCAAATATCTTAAACCATTCAACACAATTATGAGATTAGAGCTTAATGCTTGAAGTGCTTTATGAGTGAGCCTATTAGTGCAAATTTTATAACCTTTAGAGATCATGAACGAACTCACAAGAGACAAGCAAATATTAGTACTCTTATCCAAGATTACCAATGCCAATGATCTTCTTCACAATAACAAAGCATGAGCTAGAGAAAGCACTGCAAATTACTTATGATCTAATGATATTCAATGAGTAAGTAGGCCTTATGACAGCAGTGAATTACTTGTGAAATCAGTGAGCTAATTAGTGTCAAATGCCAAAACAGTCCTAAACTTTCAATCTCTCTTAGTATAGAATGTAAACAATGAGGAGACACTTATGTCACTGATATAATTTCAAACCTTATGATGCATATATGACAGTCACCAGAACTTGAAATCTTACTCAAACAATAATGCCAAATTTATCCAATTAGTTCCTTAATGTGTGAAGCACTTTATGAATGATTTTTTAGAACATTTTCATAAGTATTTTATCACTGTTATGAATTAGTTCTCTTGTTGAAGCAAAACAGTGAGGGGACTTAGGGTTTAGAGATCAAACACTTAGGCTCTAGGCATAGAAGAAACTTGCCCAATTGCCCAAAATTTTCTCTAGCGACTGGAACACCTACAACACCAAAGATTATGTTCAACACCTCTGCAAAACACACCAATACTCACTCCAGAAATTGATAAATTACCCACAGAGGCAAAGAGAGCACAGGAAGAGAGCTACAAGGCCAACAATGAGCCAAGGAAAGGCTGCGGCTAAGGGAAAGGAGGCCGTTTAGGCCTGCCGAGAGGAGAAAGACCCCACAAGGGGCTGTCATGAAGGGAGAAAGCCCTTGATTGGGTCTACGGCAGAGGGAAGAAGGCCTGTTTAGGCTTGCGGCTTCAGGGAGGAGCCTTCAAAGGGCCATGGCAAGGGAGAGGAGGGTTGCCAAGAGCAATGGAGGAGGACGGAGGCATAAGGAGGCTAAGCAGAGGGGAGAAGGAGGCAGGACAGAGGACGAAAGGAGCAGTGAAGGAGGAAAAGAGAAAGCCAAGGGGAAGGGAAGGATTGCAGCAGGCCTAGGAGGGCAGGAAGAAGGTCGTAAGGCCTGTGGCCAAGCCTAAAGGCCTAACAAGGTTGATGTCAAGGCTGATGGGGCCCACAGCAAGGAAGAAGAGGCCAGATTTGGCCTGCGGCTAGGCCTAGAAGGGGACACTGGGCCTAGAGGCCAAAAAAAAATCGAAACCCTTGCCCAAAATTCAATTTTGATTCAGATCAGCAATTTGTCCAATTTCCTTTGATGTTGGCCCTACAAAAATTCTAGAGACTCTATCTTACCCTCAAGGGCTTAGATCTAGCTCCAACCCCGCGAATCTTCTTGAATTTCACTTGCACAAATGAAAATAAAATGCCCAAAATCCCAATATCTACAAAAAATTGAAAATACAATCCCAAACCCCAGCTAATGCAAAACAAGGGTTAGAAAAAATTCTTTACAAAAATTGTTCTACAAAAATAATTTACAAATTATATACAAATATGCAATGCTTGAAAGACTTTTTGAAGAATAATTTATTTTATAAAATTTGGCAATGGCTTGATGTATTTTGAAAGATAGATATTAACCACAGCCTTAGCGAAGTGAGAAAATCACATAAATTTCCCAGAGTCCAAACAAGGTCAGCCTATGCCCACACTCTGTGAACTTGGAGCCCAAAGGTCAGGGAACCTACAAACTTTATATATTCCTTAAGAGAAAATTGTTAGATCTTACAATGAATCGGATCACCTAAGATAAGCCCAAAACTTACTAATAGATTGTTCCTATCATCTACAAACGAAATAACAATTCATATAACATTGAAGCACAATATAGGAAACCACATACACAGCACATACCACAGATCAATGAGATAAAGACACCATGAACTATACCCCAAAGTCTTTTATTATGAGATTCAAACGTTCCCAGCAGAATAGTGGTGGCTTCAAGCCCGCTTTACAGAATTTTACATCAGCCAAAAACTACAATAGAAGTTCAATAGCCTTATATTTATAAAGGAAATCCCTCCAAGTGGAAAATAACGGCTAGTTGGCTTGATCCCCGTCAAAATAATCTCAATTGTCGATAAATATTTGATCATCTTTTAATCTCTGTCGTCGAAAATACTTATTTTTGAGGAATTTTCGAATTTCACATTAAAACCATTTTTTATTAATCCAGAAATAATTATTTTGGATTAATTTCCTCAAAAATGTAACTTCAACTTAACTACCAAGGTCCAAAGGCTTAATTTTTCTTAAAATATCCAATTTTGCCTTGGTGGTGTACCTCCAAAATTTGACTTCCTCATGACCCACGAATTTTTTGGTCATTTTCCACTTAAATTAATCTCTAATTTTAATTTTTTTTACTCTAAATTGATTAATTTTCTAGCTTATGATTTAATTTTTATTTTGCCAAAAAAATTAATTAATCGACACTTGAAGGGATTATTTATTTTTCCACTTTCAAATACTTTAGCCATGGTGTCTGATTGCGAGGGACCATGCACTAAAATATTTTTTATATCAAATAATTACATTTCAACCCTCAAAGGGGGATACCTGTTCGTTATAGACCTTCATAATATTTACCCAATTCTGCGACACAATATGATCTAGTAGACCAAGTGATTTGTAATAAAATAATTTAGCCAAATAGCTTAAATTATTCCCAAATCACTTTTACAACAGACTTGACTAAGAACACTAGGACTCACCTAAGACATCGAAAATAAACTTCACCCTAGCTTTGCGGTTTAAACTGGAGGGAAAAAAACTCTTCTGATTCGCCGTGTTTAGAAACACGAGCAATTGGTAAGGTTAAAAAACCTCCTAGGATTAAATTCGTCGCAAAAATCATAGGCTTACCTAGGTTGTGACATAAATATACAATCTTACTAGCATCATTTACATTACAAATCTGCAGAATGGGTTTACAATGACATGATAAGTTGTTGGTTGATGATTCTGATCTTTTGAAAAAATTGGCACAATTGCTTCCTTGAAACTGTGACAAACTGTGTGCAACAAAATCCATTTCCTTGGGCAGTTCGATTCTCCACAGAGCAGCAATAGTTGCCGGAAGAGTTCGAGCCAAAGAAGGGAAGCAGAGTCAGAGAGGGGCAGAGACAGTGAGTCCGAAGGAGTTTTTCTAGTTTCAGAGAGTCAGAAAGAGGAGGCCGAGATTTTCTCCAGGAAGCTACGCAGGGGCAGCGCAGGGCCTCAAGAGGGCAATTTGATATAGCTAAAGAGGAGCTTGTTTTCAGTTATAGAGGCCGAGAACATTTTCCAGAGTGTCGGAGAGACAGTTTTTCAGTTAGCAGCAGGCAGGACTGCCAGATTGGCAGCTAATTCAGGTAGAGTGTGAGGGACTGCGCCAGGATGACGCAGGGCCTACGCAGAGCTGGTTGGACAGCTAGTTTTTTAGGGGCATTCAAGTGTCTGGATTGCTCGGAGAGAGGGTAATTTTCGTCCAATAATTTTTGCCAATATTCCTCTTGGATAGATTTGCCAGTTTGGCGATTTTTATTGTACTCAGAATTTCTCACTACTGCTTAATAATAAAAACCTTCAGTTGTTGCACCGGTTTTCCCAAGTTGGGTTTTTCCAACGAATTTTGTCCAAAAATAACAGTGTTATATTTTTTTTGTTGTGTGCCAGTATTTTCTCAGTTTCCAATTTACCTTCCGCAGTGTTCTAATTTGTGAAGATTGCAGTGTGATTAATTCGTTGTAGTTGTAGCAATAAATGAATAACTAATTTATCAGTTAGAAGAATTAATTCCAGTTGCTACAATAGAATTTCGGTGGTGAAATTTTCACACGGTATCAGAGCGATTTTGATCAGTAGCAGGATGGATCAGTATCAGTGATGCAGTCAGATTCTTGAGTGACAGTTGCAGTCAAGTGCTGAGTCGCGTAGAGCAATGTTGACAGCAGAGCATGGGGCTCAATAGTAGAGTCAGTAGCAGCGCAAAATCCTTAGTGGGCAGTGCAGAGGCTAGTAACAGTCAGGACTCAGGAGACAAATGTATCATGAGATACAGTTGATTTATTATTTCGGATGCTTCTCAGTTGTTGGAGTTGCAGTAGCAGCAACAACAGTTGAGAGGGAGTTGCAGTAGCAGCAACAACAGTTGAGAGGGAGTTGCAGTGTAGATGCAGAGTTGTCAGCAGTACAGTGCAGTGTCAACAGCAACACAGATGCAACATCAGAGTTGCGCAGTAGTTGGCAAGCAGTGGCAAGCAATCACAATGGCCAGACATCAGCAGCGTGTATGGAGGATGATGCAGAGACAGAGTGTTGTAGCAACAGTATAGCACTAGAACACCTTCCTCGCTAAGAGGGAGTGTTAGTTTTGGTAGCATCGAAGGTGTTCTAGACTCTAAACTTTGTGGGAGGGTACCAAAACCCATAAATAGTTTCTAGAAATTCAACCTAGAGATGGTTCAATTAGACTCTTAGCCAATTTTTAAATATTTTCGAAGTCTAAACTTAGGAAGAGTGGTTAGGTGGGGCAATATGGAGATATAGTCCCAAAATTGCGTAGGAGACTTGGGCAAGGTCCAGTGTAGGACCATATCCTTGCTACGGGGGGCCCATAGTGTTCAGTAGCAGGATGGATCAGTATCAATGATGCAGTCAGATTCTTGAGTGACAGTTGCAGTCAAGTGCTGAGTAGCGTAGAGCAATGTTGACAGCAGAGCAAGGGGCTCAATAGTAGAGTCAGTAGCAGCGCAAAATCCTTAGTGGGCAGTGCAGAGGCTAGTAACAGTCAGGACTCAGGAGACAAATGTATCATGAGATACAGTTGATTTATTATTTCGGATGCTTCTCAGTTGTTGGAGTTGCAGTAGCAGCAACAACAGTTGAGAGGGAGTTGCAGTAGCAGCAACAACAGTTGAGAGGGAGTTGCAGTGTAGATGCAGAGTTGTCAGCAGTACAGTGCAGTGTCAACAGCGACACAGATGCAACATCAGAGTTGCGCAGTAGTTGGCAGGCAGTGGCAAGCAATCACAGTGGCCAGACATCAGCAGCGTGTATGGAGGATGATGCAGAGACAGAGTGTTGTAGCAACAGTATAGCACTAGAACACCTTCCTTGCTAAGAGGGAGTGTTAGTTTTGGTAGCATCGAAGGTGTTCTAGACTCTAAACTTTGTGGAGAGGGTACCAAAACCCATAAATAGTTTCTAGAAATTCAATCTAGAGATGGTTCAATTAGACTCTTAGCCAATTTTTAAATATTTTCGAAGTCTAAACTTAGGAAGAGTGGTTAATTAATCAGTGTTAATTGAGAAAGGTGTGAATCATCTAGAAACTCACATGGACCGACAAGGAAATAATCTCAGCCCTTGATTAAGTTTTAATCTTGATTGTTGGATTCCCTATTATTGCTCAAATTAGCAGGGATCCTATAGAGCAAATACTAGGTCAAGGGCAACGATGGAGCAATAGCCACTGTCACCTTAGTTAAGGCTCTCTACTCTTTACGGACTTTCACTGATGGGAGGAGACCCGATATGATGGAATCACGAGAATATATTTTCAATGATAAGATAAGTGGGTGATTCCTAGACCTATTCACAAGAGAGACTCAATGAGATAGGTTGCTTGCTTTAGAAGCAAGATGATAGGCTCTCTAAGAAGGGCTAAGAGGGTTTTTGAGGTTAGGGTTTGAGAATATATCTTATCAAAGAAGACCCTAGACTCAAAGGGCCCTATGAATGCTTGGCTTCGAAGTGATATTTATGGAATTGGAGTCAAAAAGTTGCAGGACAACAAAGGGCCAAGTGGACCCAAAATTAGGTCAAGGTTATGGAGTTGGTCAACCAAGTATACACTTGACCTAATTAGGGAGGGGTAGAGGATCAAAGAAAGAATCTTCTTTTGATGATTTAATGATATGATCCCAATGAGGTCATTATCCAATGGGAAACCAAGGGCAAGAATCGATCTTCGAGCTAGGGCTTGAAATATCTCAAGATCCCACCGTCAGAATTTCGTGAGATTTGGAGGGCCCCTAGAGGATACACCAATGCAATTGTGGGCAAGGGATCAAATTCTTTTGATGGCTAAATCATGAGAAAAGTGATGCCCTCGGTGACCTATGGAGGCTAGGCCTAAAAAAAGAGGTGAAGGTGAGGGAAATTCTCTTTGAAAATGATCATTTATGGAAGGATCAATGCCTTATCCTTTGGGGAAGAGATGTTGTTAAGATGAAATTTACGATTTAGAGGAACTACAACCAATCAAGGAGCCTTCTAGACAACTTCGCATGGCAATTAGGGCATGAGAGTCGCTGCTAGAAGAATTTATACTTCAAAGTGCAAATATTGATGACTTATCGAGATGTTTAATAGAAACAAACTCTAGGAACATCCACCCTTTCACACATGATACATTAGATGATGCAACGCTACAAAAGACTAAATTTCCACAATTCCGCATAAGAAAAGCAGTAAATTTCAGACCTAGTATTGTGAAAATCCCAACAACATTCATGTATTAAAGCAAATAACAAGAATAGACATGAAAAGATTACATACATGTGTAAAAGAGTACATCCAATCAACAAATTATGCCAATATTAAAGCTCCAAGACGAGAGAGATATCCAAACATCAAAATTCATCCATAACATCCAAAGTCCTCCTCGAAAAGGGAATGTGAAATTCTCAAGAAGCTACTAAGATGCAAATCCAAGTGATGATGATGAAAATGAATCACCTCACTTGTATTTATACAATCTCTAATGAATTTGAATGGCCTAATTTGGACTATTAATGACCCAAAAATAAAATAATGTGCATAATAACAATACTTTTGGCGACAAGCCCACCAAATAGCTCAATAACATAAAGATAAGCCTCTCAAGAAGGCAGAATGATCAACATAATGAGTCGTTGGGCCTTCGAAGAGGCCTAATAAAATCCAAGGGGTGCTATGATGTGAAAATGGACTCCCAACATAGTAGAAAGGTGGTGGGCCCCTTGTTTTTCAAGCAAGAGCTTGTGGTGCTCCCAAGTGGGTGTGGGGGCACAAGGGCATCCTCATGGGTCTCCAAGTGGATCGAAAATGCATGTAGACCGTATGTAAGGGCAAGGATGATGATATAAGTCCTCCCTCTGCAGCGAGAGACATCCTCTAGACCCTGGAACATCTACCAAGTGTGTGGTGCAAGTGTGAAGTCGGTTGGGCATGGCAATCAAGTGCATCAACCTCATCCAACAAGGCAGAACACGAGCAATCAATGATCGGTGTTGGGGGTCCATGAAGTAGTCTCTGCTATGGTGGAGGCCCACGGCTCTCAACACTCACCCTACAAGTGCCAATGTGGCCCTCAGGAGGGTTAGGACCCCGTATAGGGAGACCAAGCCCCAAATGGAAACCCACCTGCAATCCTACATAAAATCCAATGCGTCCCCTTGCCCTCCAATACAACAAACCATTGGAATAATCAAGTAAAAGAGCTTATAAGTCATGGAATCAATGGGGCACTTCATGGTGGCATGCCCTTCCATAGCGGGCTTCGGCATGTACAAGTGTCTCCAAGCTCTATAAGGGGGTTAACCAAGGACCCTATTAGGTGATTTCAGCCTTTAAAGGAGGTGACATGTCCAAGGTACATCCCTCAAGTGGTAGGTGGCAAATGATAAAGGGGTGGAATGGAGTGGGGATCAGAGGAATATCCAGACCACATGTTATGGTACAGGGTAGCTATGATAAAGGAAAGCCCACACCTGGGTATATGAGTGTAGGAGGGAGCAAATCGTGGTACATCAGTTACCCTAGCCTTTGTTTTTCCACCCTTCTTCATATGCCTTTTACCTTTGATTGATTTTCCTTCATAACTGCTTGGGGCTCCAGGGGATGAGAGCATGTTGTGTGGTATATAGCAATGGACACCCCCTAAAAGTGGAGCAATTCATCGCCCACTAGGGGTTGGGACAATCATGGGTTCCTTCATGATGGAGGGGGCTCATTTAGGGCCCATAGGAACCAAGGTGATGGCCATGGATAAGGGGTAGAGCTCATGTTTGGCTTTTGTCCACGTGCTAAATTTGTATGTCCCAGCCATCTTTTGCATTTTGTGGTACAGTTCTTGTTGAGAGTGGCCAAACTACGATTTTTCTTTTCTTTTTAGTTGTATCAACCTTCGGGCATCATTCTAGGCCCGACCCAAGGTGTGGACAACGAAGGGGAAAAAACCTATGTGGATCCATTAGACACATGTGGACTTGGATGGAAAAATAGATGAATGGGGCTAAAATGAGTGGAAGGGAGTGATGTATATGGTGTCGAAAAGGGGGACCACGCAACCGAAATTGGGATTTCCCATGTAGTGTCGACCCTGAAACTAATAGTCAATAAAGGAGATCCCACGGGACTAGGATACAAGGTTAACTGCGGAATCGGGCAGTGGAGACAAGAGTACAGACTTAGTCCACTCTTTCCGCCAAATCCCCCCACCAATCCACACCCCAAAGTGCCTGTTACCACTCAAACTAGGAGGGGTCCTAAAAGGGGACCCTTGAAGGGCGACTACTAGGTCAATGGAAATAATGGAGCAATAGCCCACTGTCACCTAGGCCAAAGCTCCCTACTCTTTACGGACTTTCACTAATGGGAGGAGACCTATTATAATAAGAATCACGAAAATGAATGGATCAATGATAGGATGAGAGGTGATCCTAGAAGCCTATTCACAGGAGAGGCTCAGATATATGGCTTGCTTGCTTTGAAAATAAGATGAAAGGCTCTCTAGGAAGGGCTTAGGGAAATTCTAAGAGCTAGGATTTGAATATATGACTTGTTAAGAAGACTCTTAGCTCCTAAAATCCTTGTTGAAACTTGGATTCCAAGTGGTCTTTGTGAAATCGGCTACAATAAGTTATGGGACCACACGGGACCAAGTGGACCCAGAATTAGGTCAAGGGGATGGAATTTATCAACCAAAGGTGTGATTAACCTAATTGAGGAGGAGAAAGGCATTAAAGGAGGAATTTTCTTTGAATTTGATGCAATAATCCTCATGAGGTCACTAGCCACAGAAAACCTAGGGTAAGAAATGGTCCTCGAGCTAGGGCTTGCAATATCTCGAGATCACACAGTCGAATTTGCCTCAAATTTGGAGGGCCTCTAGAGAAAACTCCAGTGCAGTTGTGGACCAAAAATCGAAGTATTTAGATGGCTAGATTGTGAGATAAGTGATGCCCTAGGTGACCTATGCAGACTAGACCTAGAAAGAAAGAGAACGTGAAGAAAAATATTCTTTAAAGTGATCACCAATGGAAGACCAGTGCCTTTCTGTATAGGAGAGATGGAGTCATGGATAAATTAGATTTTGGCTTGATTTCAACTTATCAAGGAGGACTTGAACACGCTTCGCTAGGCTTAGGGCTAGTTTGAAGCAACTTCAAGGTCTGTATACTTTCTTTAGCATAATTCGATGGCTTATCAAGAGAACTATATATCCCTAGAAACATTCATTCATTCATTGCATGGCCCAATCATGATACAACACCATTTAGAAACTTAATTTCCACAACCTCGCATAAATTGATGCAGTAAATAAGCCCTAGAATAGCGAAATTCCCAACATCATGATGCAGCAAAATTACATAACAAAATAGCATTTTAAAGGTACTTACATGCAAGAAGAATATTATCCAAACATCTAATTTGCCAACAAGAGAAGCTCCAAGACAAAGAAGATTTAACCAAACATCAAAATTCATCCATTCATCCAAAAATCTCCTCCAAAGAATGCGAAATTCTCAAAAGAGCTAATGATCAATCCAAGTGATGATGCTAAAATGAATTCACATCACTTGTATTTATACACTTCTAATGAGTTTGATTTAGCTAATTAGGCCTACATTAACCCCTACAATAAAATAATGTGCAAAATAACTAACTTTTGGTGACAAGCCCACCAAACTAATTCATAAACAAAAGAATAAGCCTCTCAAGAGGTCGAATAATGGATAGTGCATGTCGTTGGGCCTTAAAGGAGGCCTAATAGAGTCCATATGCGCCATAATGTGTAGTTGAACTCCCAAAAGCAATGGACAAGGGGTTGGCCCCTTGTAATAATCTATGGAGCTCTAAATGACATGTGGGGGCACACAAGTGCCCTCATGGGTCTCCAAACAAATCAAAGATCCCTGTAGATTGCCTACAAGGGCAAGGATGATGGTGTAGGTGATGCCACATCATCATACAAGTCCTGGATCATCTGCCTAGTGTATGGTGCAACTTTGGGGCCAGGTGGGCATGATGGATCAAGTGCACCTTCCTCGTCCAATAAGTGAACCAGGAGCAATCTCTAGGTTAGGACCCCGTATAGGGAGACCAAACCCAAATGGAAACCACCTACAATCCTACATAAGATCCAATGTGTCCCCATGCCTTCCAACACACCGAGTCATTAAAGAAACCAAGTAAAAGAGTTTATAAACTATGGATAACAAGTGAGCACTTCATAATGGCATGCCCTTCCATAGTGGGCTTTGGCATGTGCTAATGTCTCCCAGCTCCAAATAGGGTTAACCAGGCATCCTATTAGGTGGTTTCTACCTCTAAAGGGGGTGGTATGTCCATGGTACATCTACAAATGGTGGTGTCATGTGGCATAATGATGGAATGGACTAGGGAATGAAAGGGGCAACTTGGATCACATGCCATGGTACAAGGGTAGCTAATAAAAGGGAAGCCCACACTTAGGTAAATAATGTGTAGGAGGGGCACTTACAGGATCTTGGCATTGAGAAAGTCATTATTCTTGGTGACTCCCAATCCTTGATTAGAATCCTCGTGAATAACACATCCCCTCGTGATTTCCGGCTAGCAAGAGTGATTACCAGAATAAGAAAGCTAGTAGGCTCCTTCCTTCAGGTGAACTTTTTTTACGTTCTTCGACAAAATAACAAGGAAGCGAATGCGGAAGCTAATAAAGTTGTCCTCCTCCCTGTTCGCACTCGGATAAGAGACGAGGTTGAAGATTGGGATCCGATCCCTTAATTTTGTTTCTCATGTTCCACTGTCTTTTACTTCAGTAGTTTGTCTGTATCCACAAGCTTGGGAAAATTCTACAAATCGACTCGTCTGACGGTATTAAGAAGATCCAAAACATTAGGACTATGGTAATAGTTTATTTATCTGTTGAGGACAGTCGGTCCTTGGGCTATCTGAATGTAATCTACCAGCTAGTTTTGCCAATCTTTTAATACAAATTATAACCATTTTCGTAAAAAAAAAAAAAAAAATGTGTAGGAGGGAGCAATCGTGGTGCATGAGTTACCTTGACCTTGATTTTTCCACCCTTCTTTATATGCCTTTTGGCTTTTTATGATTTTGTTTGGTTAACTACTAGAGGCTCTAGGTAATGAGAGCATGATGCATAAAGTATAGCAGTGGATAACCCCTTATAAGGTGGGGCAGTTCATTGCCCACCAGGGGTTGGGACAATCATGGGTTCCTGAATGATAAAGGAGGCTCATCAAGGGCCACGTAGGAACCAGGGTGATGCTCATGGAATGGGGTAGAGCTCATGTCATGGCTTTTGCCCAGGTGCTAAATGTTTTTGTCCCGACCATCTTTTGCATTTTGTGGTACAATTTCCTATTGAATGTGGCCAATTATGATTTTTCTTTTTCTTTTAGCTGCATCAACCTTCGAGCATCATTCCAGGCCCGACCCAAGATGTGGGGCAAGGGGAGGGGGTGGCTGACCCTATGTGGACCTAGAGGAGGAATGTGGACCCAGGTGGGAAGAGAGATGATTTGGGGTGTAATTATCGGAAAGGGAGTAATATATGTGAATCGGGGAGCAGGACCACGCAACCAAAATTATGGTTTCCCAAGCAGCACCATCCCTAAAACGAATAGGTCAATAAAAGAGATCCCACGAAACTAGGGTGCAAGGTTAACATCCCAAAAGAGACCTAGGGGACAAGAGCATGGACCTAGACCACTCTTTCCGCCGAATCCCCCCATTAATCCATGCCCAAAGTTTCCATGATAAATAAACTAGAATACTCAATTACCAAATAACAAGGCATACCTTTAGATTTGGGAGGCCCACCTTCAAACATATGATCATGACAGATGAGTGAGGGACCACATGGTTGGCTCAGGTGGCAGAGAAATGGCACATTGAGCTAGTTGGTGGCTACAAGGGGTTGTTGGATGTCAGTTGAAGACCATCATGGAGAAAAAATTTCTCCTAGGGACATCACCCACAAGATCGTGGGTAAATTTGGCTCCAACTGGGACATGATCTCTTGAAAAAGTGGCAAAGCTACTCGAAAGGGAGGTCTTGAGAACAACAACAATCTTTTGGTTACTGTAGACCTGTTATCTGCACATATCAAAGACTAAACGCATGGGGCAGCATGTTTTTATGGTGCATAGTTGCGGGGGAGCGCCCCCCCCCCCCTTCGAACCCGCTCCCGAAGCGCGCTCCGGGCGGGAGCGGCTCGGGAGCGCGCTCCGTAAATCGCTCCCGAACGGGAGTGATTTTCGGGAGCGCGCTCCCTACCAAAAAAATTTCGCTCCCTGTCGATTTCGGGAGTGACCTAGGGAGCGGCCACTCCGTCGCTCCCGGAGCGATTTTTAAAGCCCGGGAGCGATCGGGGAGCGATCGCTCCCGATTGCTCCCGGGCTTTAAAAAATCACTCCGGGAGCGATTTTAAGCTGGCCGGGAGCGGGTCGGCGGAAAAAAATTCCGCGGACCCGAAAAAAACTAAAATTTTATAATTTTTTTTTGTTTTAAAAGGCCCTTTGGGCATAAAATCATTTCATTGTGAATGTTTGAAGAAGTTGAGGAGCAAGAGCAAGAGTTTG